>JBBPUP010000139.1:15759-37016 GCA_038094735.1 Exsudoporus floridanus
AAAAAAATCAGTCTCTCTGGCGGGGAGTCGAACCCCGCTCTCCCGCGACCATCATATGACAGGCGGGTGTACTATCCGATATACTACCAGAGACCTGTCAATCGCGACCAATTTTACCCTATATCGACACTCACCACTATTCAATCGATCGCGCTTTTGGCAAGAACGCACGCCTTCGACCCGACCACGCCGACGCGGACAACGACACAAGTACGGCTCCGTGATAGCAACGCCTGTTATGTAAAGGGGTAGGTTGTCTGCCGTTTCAGCATCATCTGGCGAACGTACGTTGCGGCCACAAATATATTATACGTTTGATTCATGATGGCGTCGCTAGCGTCATCGACGTTCCACTGCCCAACATCAACCGTGTTGTGGTCCACGTTTCAGGTATCTCTAAAACAAGGGGTCATGATTGGACCACCCGCACGTGTCTCCTTCTTTCCAACGCTGGGGCTGCGGTCCATATGCATGGGACATTCTCAGAGGCGTTTCAGTGCCCGTCATGAAAAGGTACGCAGTGGCTTTCTTGCAGTGCGCCTCGTCACCCCAAGTCCCTCGAAATGAAATGAGAGTGATCAAATTCAGAGGAGACACAGTTGCGCGCGTGCTCGTTTTTCCTTTCCTTGCCAGCTCGTTCTGATTCTCCGACCCCGTCAAATACTCAATTGCTACTAGCAGATGAGGCCGAGCTGCGCATGAACAGGCGGATCCCTGTGCGTGCCTCCTAGTCTAATCCTGATATGTGACACATCAGTCGGCTGTCCATGTCAGACAGGGCCGCCACAGGTGGGCCGCACAAACATCGTGTTAACAAGTTGGGCCCAGTGCTTTGGATCTCACATGCAACAGAAACCATTGGCGTGCGGTACCAGCGCTCTTTGGTCGTATGTAATGCGTCTCCCCATACTTAGGGTTGCTTACCTGGGGCTCCGGTGCGGCGTTCGCATGTCTGAAACCGGGTGGTGGCCTCCGAATGCTGGGTAGAAACACGTTCTGTGTGTACCACATGCGCAGTCTGTAACGACCTTCTCCATGATCGGTGATCTAATGCAGATGCATGCACGGGTCTAAAAACATCGCATCTCGCTGTATTACACCGTATGGGCTGCTAGTCGCTCAAAATAGCCTGTACAACGTTGGACACCCTGAGTTGCCTCAAATCCGTATAGGTCTGCTCATCGACAGGTTCATCATTCCGTTCACGTCATATCATATGCGTAGAATCACGAACCTGACCGCAGCCCACAAAGACAATAGGCTGTCCTGTCACGTAGGTCATGGAAAGCGCAGCACCAACCTAGAACACAGATCAGCATGGACGGCCCCCTGATCCCCATTGTTGTCAACGTGCCTTGTCGTCCACCGTGTCCCATTTGGTAATCAGCATGCCATCAATGCCACGACTCTTGCCCGTAGAGGCGCCCGAGAAATCGCGCAGTGCGCGATCGAATTTGGTCAGCTGGTCGACGGCTTCGTTACCTACCAGGGCTTCTCCGACAAAGAGGATCTTGTCTGGACTGTTGACGGAAACGAGCTAGGATACGTCGATGTGTCATTGCACGCACGGCCGAGAGAGGTAATATTACCTTGGCCAGCGCTCTCATTAGCGGCTATATGCGTGTTCGAATATGAGTCACCGCGAAACGAGGGTGAAATGACGGCTGTACCTCGTTGTCCTGCATACGACCAGCCGTGTCGATGAGTACGACATCAAAATTATTGTCTTTGGCTGGGCTGGGGGTCAGCTCAACATGAATAACCTTGTCGAGAAAACTGACCGTGCGCGATGGCTTCCTTTGCGATCCCTGCGGCGTCCTTTCCGTACCCTTTCTCGTAGAGCTCCACGCGGCCTTTGCTATTAGTGGCGCCGTCCACTCCGAGCATGCTCAGGTTGCGCACGTGAACTCGGAGTTGCTCGACAGCACCACTCCTGCAAATGTACCTCAGCTCGCAGGGGAGATGCATGACGACGCGTGTACTCGCCGGAAGGTGTCGCAAGCAGCGATCAAGACGCGCAAGCCATTCTGGATGAGCCAGAAACAAACTTTGGACAGGTTGGTACTCTTGCCGACGCCGTTGACACCTACGAACACGATGCTGTACGGAATTCGTTGTTGGGAGGAGGGAAGCGGTGAGGTGAGTTTCGTCCGGATGGACAACAATAGATCGGTGGAGGTCTTGGGTGTGAGGATTCTAGTCAACGAAGTTGACAGTGCCGTCCGGACGGCATTGTTGGTCGCTAGACGCAAGTTTAGCGCAACGGTAGTACACACTCTAATATACACACTTTGGAAACCGCCAACCTTCTTGCCGACGAGACTTTCACCGACACCCTCGCACACCTTGTCCGCGATCTCTTTGGCTACATTTTTCTTCATAAGATGCTGTTTCATACCTTCCAGCACAGGTTTCAAGTCGTCCTCGGTCAGCACCTTTGAGCCCGTCAGACGTGCAAAGAGGGAACCTAGTGAACCCAGAGAGCTCGCTGACTGCTTCGATGTATCCGATCGGAGTGTTCGCGCAATCAGATCATCGGTCTCGTCCTTTGGACCAAAATCCCAATCCTTGACTTCATATAGCCCATCCTTGGTCCTCGTTCCCAGGGAGGCTTCGTCGACGAGACTCTGCAAGTCAAGCGTCGGACGCCCGTTGGCGCCAGAATCTGCTTTATCGAGACTAAAGTCCAGCGACGCCATGTCGGATTCACTGGGCGTCTCGTCACCCCATTTTCGTCCTGTTTTTGCTTTTGCTTTTCGCTTGTTATATTCGTTACTAGACGGCGATCAGATGGCGAGATGTCCAAACTTGGAGGGCTCACTCTGAGCCGTCTCGTCCACTTCCTGACTCGACGCGCGATATTCCCCTCCCGCCGCGACCACGCAACCTGTCTTTGAGGGCCTGGACATTTCTCGCTATCTGTTGCTCGTCCTGCGGTACATCCGGGGACTCGGAAGGCACTAAAGACAGATGTACATCCAAAGAGAGAGAAAAGTCAAGCAAGAACGCACATGTACTGAGATCGTCTGCATGGGGAGCAGGCGTGCTCTGTTCGACGTGCGTGAAAGGCCGGAATCGGGACTTGCGTTCCTACACGACGTATGAATATGCTGTACGGCGGCATTCACCTCCATTACCTGTGCAGCTTTCTCTTCAATACCCTTGAGCAGCTTGTCAAATACCTTGTCCCAGCCTTCGAACGCCTTGGCGAAATTCCAAGAGGAAGAGGGATCCCGGACAGCAGGGGAGGCCTGTATACCGTTGTTCATGGCATGCAGCGAGGCGACGAACGTAGCGAGAAAGGGTTCGAAGAGCTTGATGAAGAGCGCCTTCATGGCCGTCAGGAGGTCGTCGACATAGGTGAGTTGCAGAATACGCTGGTACGCAACCTATGGGAAGGGGTCAAGACCAATGGCCGCGCAGGGGGCGTTGGACGAGGACGTACGACAAAGATGAGCTCGAGATCGTTTACGAACGTCCATTTGACTGCATAACCATCCTTTTCGTACCTTTCTTCCGCGGTTCGGCCCTCGATAAGTGCCTCTCGGATGAGAGAGTTGACCGGCGATGCAGCGGAGGAAGTGATATGAGAAGCTTCGGGGGTGAACGAGCGCGACCAGAGTACGACACCCCCTGCAACCAAAGCTCGAACACGGTCCCGAATATGGTGCAACCACGTACCTTTGTGCGAAATGGAGCAGTGATCCAACATGTTCAGTCTTGTGCTACGCTCAGCGGAAACCCGGTGGCATTGGGTGCACAGTGATTAGGTAATTGTCACTTTTGCGAGGTTTAAGTTACAATTGAACAAAAGTACAGAATCCAAACTACACATGTCCGGTACTCTCTACATCTGGTCGACGACGCAAGGGTTGTAGCGACGTCGGTGAATGAGAGAGGTATAAAGGTTGCGTGGGTGGCTCGTCCGACGAAATGCGTGGCACGAATTGGGAGACGGGATCTGCACGATGTGGAGACTGGCGAACGGGCGACAGCTCGCCCGAGTGTATCTCTGTTTCGCTTTCCCATAGCTCCCTCCTACTCCCAACACTCGCACTTGGACGGTGTTGTGTGACGAGTGAGCCGTTGACTGGTTGCGAGGAATATCTCTGAGGATGGAGCGGTATCTCGACGCTCGGCCGTCGGGACGGGATATCTACTGGCATCATCATTACTTCTGGGAATTGCATGTTCTGCATCGGTGGACTGGTATAATACGAGTCTTGCATAAACGGGAGCGGAACAGAAGGAGGATAGTGTGTGTACGCGACCCCTTTTTCGGGAACTGAGGGCGTGTATTCGGCGCCTGAATCTAGGCGGAGGACAGGCGTGGCGCCAGCCCTGAGGGCGTTCATGAATTCGGACGAAGGCGGTGTGCGCTTGCGTTTGCGCGCGCGGAGGTAGAGGAGAATGCCCAGGAGGACCAATAGAAGAAATACGACGCCACCGATCACGCTCCCAGCAATTGTGCCTGCATTGGATGTAGACGAGGACGTTGTTGCAACGATGGGTGATGGGGATTGGGTGGGTGTAGTCGTCGTAGTCGCAGCAGTCGGTGAAGCGGAAGAGGCGGCGGCAGAGATGGTGGTGGTGGTCGAAGTAGTTAACGTTGAGCTGCCAGGTGTCGGGGGTTGTGGAGAGGTGCTGTATTTAGGCTGGCAAGGAGGTCAGCAGTCGGTCAAGGTTCGTGACTAGGGGCTCACTACGTACGAAGGCCTCCCCAAGACTGGACATCTGGATGATGAAGATGTGGGAGACGAGGCGTTAACGGGTTGCAGCTAAAACCCTCGCGAAACGAGCGCTGGGCAACTCGGGAAACACTAAAATTATAATATCACAGATCACTGCATTGCCTTCATGCGACCGTTCTTGCCTTTTCCACGTCTCCCACTTCGACACTTATCCACCATGAGAGTCGTGCCCGTGCCCGTCAGACAGGACAACTATGCCTACTTGGTCATTGACGAGCCCTCCAACAAGGCTGCTGCGGTCGACCCGTATGACGTCCCGAAGGTAGAGGCCGCTGCAGATCGCCTAGGGGTTTCAATTGTTGCCGCAATCACGACGCACCATCACAACGATCACAGCGGCGGGAACGAGGTTTGTCTCCATTTGCCTACCACTTCCCATCATTTACCACCCTTCCCGGCGACTAGATCTTTGTTAGTGATGGGTCTATGACTATCAGGTGAAACGCTTATTGGCTAGGCTGCGAAATACCCGGGGGTACCCATCTACGGTGGGAGCGTACAGGTGCTTGCTCTGTCCAAACTCGTCAAGGACAGAGACGAGTTTGTGATCGGAGACAATGTCCATGTCAAGTATGTTGTCCCTCGCGTGCGGTGGTGGGCGTGTGTGTTGATGCCCGAGCAGATGTCTGGCAACGCCGTGCCACACACAGGACTCCATCTGCTATTATATCACGGACCCGTCCAACGCGTCTCAAGCAGGCTGCGTCTTTACCGGTGACACTCTTTTCCAAGGTAAGACACCGACTGTTGCCCGTTGCACACGCTGTTGACGCACACACGAGGGGGATGTGGCCGCTTTTTCGAGGGCGACGGCACACAGATGCACGCGGCGCTGTCGTACCTGGGAACTCTGCCCGACGAGACGGTCGTTTACAATGGCCACGAGTACACTGCGGGCAGCGTTGCGTTTGGGAAAGCAGTTGACCCCACTAACTCGGGCATAGCTCGCCTTGCGAAACTTGTGGAGGAGAACAAGGTGACGACGGGGCTGTCTACTATTGGAGATGAAAAGGAATGGAACGTGTTCATGCGACTGGATAGCGAGGCGGTCAAGTGAGTAGGTTCGCATCTCGGATGAACGACGTGTGACTTTGCACTGTAGGAATGCTACGGGTGTGACGGGCACGTCTGCCGTGATGGACAGGCTGCGGGAAATGAAGAACTCGTTCCGGGGATAGTTGAAGCAAGTGAATTTTTGTGCAAATACAATATACGAGATGTGTGCAGCGATAACATGGGATCGTAGAGTCATTAGCCCAGCCCGACGACCTTTAATACGGCGGAGCGCGCGTATGGGATGTAAGAGAGACAGTACCAGGTGTATGCCAGATACTCGATGATGACGAATACTAGAAAACACGTGAGATGGCGGGACAGCGGGACCGAGCAGGTCTTACCGATGCAGAGGACCTAGGGGGGGTGAGTGTGAGCAGAGGTGGGAAACGAAAGGGGACAGACCTCGTTGCGAATGACAAAGGCGCCGATAAAGACGAGGGCGATGGAGGCGAGAAAGACGACGGTGGCGAGGAGTCGGACGGGTTTGAACATCTTGGACAGAATGGTCAGATCAAGGGGGAGGGGAGAGATACGGAATTACCAGTTTGATCTGGCTTCCAAACTATATTTGATATCGGTGAGCGTGGAGTGTGCGTCTGGAGATAATCAGGCTTACCCCAATGAGAAAGCCGGTCCCGGCGAGGGAGACGAGGATGCCGATGGTGTAGAGGACTGTCAAGGGTTGAGCGATAAGAGGGGGAGGGGGAGGGGGACGACACGCCTGCAAAGCTGCTGAGCTGGCCCAGGAAGAGCAGGATGCTGCCGAGGATGCTGAGGGCAAAGCCGACGATGAGACTGCGGGGAGGTGAGCGCGCGCGAGAGGGGGGGAAGAGCTGCGGACCAGCCGACGAAGCCATATAGACGCTGTGTGCGTGTGAGGCCGAGGAAGGAAAAGGCAGAGTCGCCCTCGAAGAAGTGGTTGTCTGGGACGAGGTTTCCGGCGGCCTCGAGGTTGAGCCAGCCCTTGGAGGACATGTTGGGAGGAGGAGGAGGAGGAGAAGGATGTGGCGATGCAGTGCACCTCGTGTGCTCAACGAGGCAGGTCAGCGTAAAAAAGTCGAGTCCGCCCAGTTCTCTGCATCCCTCGCCGCGATGGAGCCCGCGCTGTCCGCACCCGCGACGCCCGCCATCCCCGCTGCAGACACCCCCCCCACCGCCGCAGACAGGCAGAGCGCCCTCCTCTCCCTCCTCTACCCCGCAGCCACCTCCGTCCCCGCACACCCCGCCCCAATCCACCAGCAAATCCCAACACCCCCCGCATCCTCCTCCCAGCGCTCCGGCCAGTCCCCCTCAAACACCAGCGAGACACAGGGAAAGATCCTCCTCGAGCAGCTCATGGCAGGGTAAGTCGTCATGCCTCACCACACACACGAGGCGGGTCCTCCTCTCCCCCTTCTCTTTCTCCCCTCTTCCCTCTCCCACCCATGGCCTCCTGGGACTACCTCGACACTTTCTTTACTGACCCTCTCGACAGCACCGTCCCCCGCTCCAATTACGCCGACCCTCCCGCTGCCCCGCCTCCCGCACCGCTCCAGCAGCCTCCACTCGATCCTTATCTCCCCCCGGACCCCTATGTCCCCCAGGAGCCTCCGAGAGAGCTGCCCTCGCCACCCCAGCCCATCCCCGTCTCACACCCGCCACCGCAGGCGCCCCCGTCCCCGCGCAAGTCCATGTTCGAGTTCATCTCCCCCTTTGACGCTCTGGCGTCCAACCCGAGCACCGTAAAGAAGAAGCCCGTCCCCACCGTGACCGCCAGCGCCTCCAGCGGCAACGAAGACTCTTGGACATCCGCTTCCCTCGGATCCCTCAACGATCCAAAGCGAAAGTCGGTCGAAAACCTCATCGATCAGCTCACTCGCAGCCAGCCAGCCTATCCTCTCGCCCAGCCCCCCTCTCCTTCCTACGACCCATACAGCACCACAGACGAGTACTCCCAGGTGGATACCAACCAAACGACTCCACAACAGCTCCAACAGCAATCCCGTCCCATGCCCCCGCCCCCTCTGCCACCCAAGCCGGGCCGCGTCTCCCCCCCTCGCGCATCCCCACCCAAGCCTCCCGTCCAGCAGCCCCCCCAACGTCCACAGGGCAGGTCTACCGAGTCTCCCGTCGGTCAGCCTATTCCTCCCGTCAGACGGGACAAGGAGGGCTCCCCAGGTCCCCGCTCAACCTGGAAGAACGACGGTCGCGCTCGGCCCGTCAACAAGCCCAAGTCTCAATCGAGCCCCAGGTGCGCACACTTGCCTTCCTCTCACGTCCCACCCTCAGCCTTGTGCAGCCCCCAGCCGCAGACGATCGTGTTCGACGTCGCTCAGCCTCTCGACGAAATACAGGCACCCAGGGATGCCGTCAAGTCGACTGCCATCGCCCTCGTCAAACAAGACCCCGTCTTCTTGCCCGGAACCACCATCGGGGCAACCCACTGGATTGCCTACGCCATGACCAGGGGTCGTGTCCGTGTCATCTCGCGCTCCAGCGGTGACCGCACCCTCCTCCAGCTGCCTACCGTCTTCGCACCAGCAACCCAGGTCATCGATATGGCAGTTTACGGCAATAGGCTCGCGGGCGTGACCTCCGACGGTGGTTTCGTCGTTTGGGAATTGCCCGAAGTCATCACCGATGATGTCCCGTACGTATCCATGTGCGCCTTGGCGATTGTCAGACTGAGCTATCGTCTAGTGGACAACTCTTGCTATGCATCGTACCGAGCGCGGATGCTGATCCTTTGCACTCTGTCAAGTGGCATCCCAAACAAGCTGACACCCTGGCGGTTGCTTCGGAAACAAAGATGTATTTATTAGACCTAGCGGAAGCTGCGCGTACCTTCAGGGGTGAACCTCTTCCCCAAGTCGAGCTCAACCGCATCTCTCAAGTTTTCTCTATCCCTTCTGTGAGCGTGTCACCCCGTTTGCGTCTCGTCTACTGACGCGCCCTGGTAGCGCCTGGTTGCGTTTGACTTTGACGTGCCTCACTTTGCGCTGGCGACCATTTCCGAGGACTCGACCCTGACGTTGTGGAACGTTCATGACAAGAGTCCATTCTGGACGCACCGCGTCCGCGGAGACGACCTTCCATCGTCCTTGACCTTTATCGACGATGGTATCGTCATCGGCCGCAAGAATGGCACTGTCTTCCAGTTGCTCTCCGTCATTACAAAGAACGTTCTCTCCACCTTTAGATTTGTCAACGGTACCAAAGAGGACCCAGATATGTTTGGCCACGTCAACTATGACTCCAGGATCCAGACCCTGTGGGTTGCCAACAATCGCAGAGACAGTTTGATTGCGTTAAAGGTTGGGTTTGACGTCTCTGGTTCGCCATCTGGTGAACTTGTTCGAGGCGGCTTCTTTGAGCAGGTCGTCGAGTTCTCCGGGCCGAAGCCTACCATCCACTTTGTCATCCTCTCCGCAGATGCTGATCCCACTGGGGACGAAGCCCATGCAGCCTGTGTTGCTGCCAAAGTGCCCCCAGGCGAACTCGCCCTCGTTGCCTTTTCTGTCCATTCGACTGGTGTCGATCAAGTTCTCATTCGCAAGGAATGGTACGAGAGTGCCCTCGTGAGCGCCGTTGCCAAATTCCCTTCCTATACCCAATCTCAGGTTCCAACGTCTGCACCGCTGGATGTCAAGCCGGCTCGTCAGATTCCCCAGGCGCCTGTCATCGCCAGTGGATCTGCACCCGTCCCACAGCAGGCTTCTTCTGTGCCTGGTAGATTGCGGACGCCTCCTTCCGAAGAAATTGAATCGGAGTTGACTCGTGATGAGGCACGTGGATCCGAGGCAAAAGGAAAAGGCGCCAAAGGAAAGAACGTCGCCTTCAGAGATCGAGAGGATAACAGGGACAAGGATAAGGGAAAGGCCGACTTGGGTTCCATCAGCGACTCTAGCGTCGCTCAGCTTGTCACCAAGGAGATCAAAAAGAGCGAGGAAAACCTCCATACCCGCATTGGGCGATTGATCACCAAGGAAATGGACAAGCAGCGTAAGTGTCGTTCCAGGCGTGTCCACGAGCGGGTCCTGATTCCCTGTGTGCTCATCAGAACAACGGTTCGACGAGGCCCGGGCGCAAGAGCAAGCAGAGGACATTAACCGGCAGGAAAAGATTCTCAAATTGATCTCGACGGAACTTACAAGGAACACCACGCGTGTGGTGGAGATGGCCGTCAAGGCTGAGGTTCAGAACTCGGTCCTTCCCGCCCTTGAGCACATCACGCGGACCGAGGTTCGGTCTGCGCTCAACGAGCACGTTGGACGAGGCCTGACAGAGTACATACAAAACGTAAGTTTCCTGGTGTTGTGCAGCGGTTGATCTGACGACAGCGATCGTTAGAACCTCCCCGTTGAGATTGAGAAGCTGTTGCTCAGACCTGACATCTCAAATCACTTTGCAAGCATACTTTCTACGAACCTAAACCCTCTTATCGAGAGATATGTCAAGGACATGGTTTCAAAGAGTTTTGTACCCGCCTACTCCCAGCAGACGTCGGCTATGCACCAAGATATCCTGCGTGAGATGAGGACAGAAATTTTGAACGTGAAGAAGGATTCCATGACATGGCAAACGGAGGCGGCACGGAGCCAGGAGGTTCGTATCTGGCTTACTGAGATCGGACGTTTCTTCTCATACATCCCGCAGTCGCTGATTAGGGATCTCGAGCACTCTGTCAGAGTGCTCTCTGACCAAGTCAAATTCCTCAGCATGAATGCGACGACTCTTCACCGACTGCCCAGCAACACGTCTCCGGTATCCAGCATGACCTCGATCCCTCAGTCTCTTCACCGTCAAGCAAACCTCCCACCTTCCACGCAATCGGCTTACACCACCCAGCCCCTCAGCAACTATGCGCAGCAGACACAGCCATCGCAGATCCATGGCTCATGGTACTCCTCTCCAAATATTGCTGCTCCTCAAGCTTCACACCCAATTGCCCCTCCCCCACCGCCGGCACCCCCGTCTTCCCAGCGTTCCCCTCCAACCCAGTCTGAAGAGTGGGACGACACTTATCTGGCGGTGCTGGGCACGCAGGACCCCAAGCAGCTCCGAGAGTTGTTGGCGCGGTCGAACCCAGAGATTGTCATGCCTCTAAATGGACCTGGGCCACTGTCTCAGGCTGTTATTCTTACATTATTGCACCGCGTATGTGCAATTCGCCCCTGATTATTTGTGCGGCGTCTCATGTTGTCTGTTTTTAGCTTGCTGGCATTGTAGGAGAGACTCCGCCTGTTGATGAGGCTTTCAAGTCTGCGTTGTGGTGGCTTCAGAGGGCGGCCACTGTTTTGAACATCAACGTACGTCACTCGCTCACTCGTCCTGGCGTCAATGTGTCTCAACGCGATCTCTTTCAGGAACCTCTCATCTCCCCCTACATTGCGCGGGTCGTTCCTAATGTCAAGGCTATGTTGAACACGACGAAACAGCGTCTGGCCATTCTCCCTGGTGGACCTCAATTGTTGGACTCGGCCAGAACCATCGCAGAAATACAAGATACTCTCGCTCGCAAACAAATCTAAATCCTATTTCCTTTTTGACGAAAAATTCCGACATACGGAGAAAATAATAAAAAATAAAACAAAACGACGATGACTAAACCTTTTTTTTGTTGCCATCTCCCCACACAACTCTCCCTCTCAGCTCATGCCAGGTTCATGAAGTCTATAACGCAATCGATACGAATTTTCGTTCTTGATGTGCTGATATGCTTGTTGCTCTATCTTTTTTCCTTCTTTCATTCATGTTCGTCAATGATGGTTACCACGTGTAGCTGTTGGTATAATTCGCAGTGCCGCAATCAACTTGGTCAATTTCAGATTAGTCTAGGGTCGACCAGGGAATGTGTATGTGGGAGGTGCTCGAACTATCTGGATAGGAGTATCCCGACTTTTACTTGCCGGGTGAAAAGTGCCCCCTATCCGATCGGTGCTACAACACCAAACACCTCCTATCCAAGCTGTGCAATTTAGTAACCCGTGATGCCTATGGTGAGATATGCTGCGATCTGTACGCAGTCGGGAGGTATACATAGCACTACGGGCGACCCTCTCCATGTGCAAGCAAGGTTTGGGCCGACTCCCCGTCGGCACTCCAAGTTTGTGTAATCTCGAGAATTCGACTCCGAAGCCCTTTCACTCCAGAGCCAAGGATGGTACTTAGTATCAGAAGGCGAGCAAGCAGGTCGATTGCGGACGCATTTGGTATACCCTTCCGTGCCACGGCACGGCGAAAGCCGTTCACCAAACGGCGTGCAAGTGCCTTGGCTCAAACAAAAGGCGGTGGGATGGTCTCGATGCGGCGCTCGCGGTATATAAAGCCCACACCGATGAGGCCCATGACGAGCACCGGCCCCAGAGTCGTCGTGTAAAATCGTCCCCACGTTGTTTACTCGATCTCATGCCATGAACGACGTACGCACCTCGTCGTCTGACCGACCTTTTTTTTTGTTCCAGCCTACGACTATCTTTGTCAACGAGTGCTGAGGCGGAAACGCTTGCGCCTGCCACCCCATGCAAAAGTTGTTCTGCAGACGTTCAGTGAACGTTGGCTGCACGTGCCCGACCATGCCAGTGCAGGTGCGAAAGGCGTTGTTGTGCGTTGACCCTCGCACCATATCTGGTCACTCGGAGCTTAGTGAATCAGTGATCCAAGGGTTCAGGTGCATCAGACCGATGCACTTGCTTTCTACAAAGGGGTTTAGTATTATTATTGCTATACATGATTGGGAAATTTATTGGTCCCTGATCTGTTGAGCTGTCAGTCGCCATCGGTGAGTCTCTGCCACGTGCATCCTACGAACACGCACCTATTTCTTGGTACCTTGATTTCCGTGGATTATCTATCTGTTCTAGCTGCTGAAGAAAGTCAAGACACTTTTGCCTGACTTCCTCGGAGTCGGGACAATAGTTCTTCAACAACAATCGGTTGTAGTACACCAACGAGTCCATGCACCCTGGGGTGTGTTTTAATGACGAAGAATCAGGGTGAAAACATGGCTTACACTTGCTGTCTGGCTGTTCGCCTAATAATTCCTCGATGATAGCAATCTCCTGCCGAAGATGTTCCTCGTTTTCTCCTGTAATTTTATTGTGAATACGTAGCGAGACTACGATAACACGTACTCACCAGAACCTATTAGCCACCTATGATAGATCCATGCACTTTGATCATCGGGATCAGTGAATAGCGCATTGTGCACAAGATCAAACTCTTTTCTTGGCGCGTCAAACCCACGGAACGCTAAAGGCAGAGGAAGCACATACCCTCTTCTCGAGAACTAGCGGGATCGATTTCACCGGTATTCCATAGCGAGGAGTAAACCTTCGAACGTTGGTGCCATGCACTGAAATTAGAGAAGCTCGCGCTAATTTTGCGTGTGGTGTATGCCAGCTCGGTTACTATGGGTCTCTGCTCCGGCATGCTCGCCAGAACATATCTCCGGTAGTTCCAGGCGAGGACTTGGAAAGTGAGAGATGTACAAGGAACGACATGTATAAGTCAGGCTTACAATTTCGTGCGTCCGCGTCGAGCATCTTCTCGACGACGGCTAGCTCTCTCTGCCAGGTTGCCTTCCGCCATTGCAAGGATGGCTCACCATCAACTATTGGTCCATCAGGGATGTTTTCCAGGCACCATCGACGGTGATTCCATATCCAGTATACCTTGGGACGTTCTCGCAGTGCTGCCATCGTCATCGACAACTCTTCAGCGAGTATATTATTATTGTCTTCGGGGGTACTGATAATCGGGATAGCATATCAACGAGTGAAGTAAGGGAAAGTTACTAACTTCTGGGGGAATATTCCCTTGAGCATGATATTCCGACGATAGTTCCAGACGGTGTAGAATTCCGGATTCAACTCGAGCAAGTGTTGGGTTTGATCAAACGCCTCCCGACTCCAATCACATGCCTTTTTCTGTGGGGCAGATTGAGACAAAGACGAGATGAGTCCATGACCACATACGCGAGCGAGCACATTGTCCGTTGCTGCAAGATACTCGGCGATCTCTGATCTTTCGCGTTTCTTTTTCGCTTGGATCGCTTCTTGAGAATGCGGAACGCGCTTGACGTTGTGCTGCACGACACTCGCATTGACAACGGTTCAAATAATTGGCTCGTGGCCTTACCATGATCAAGCACTCGCGTTAAGTACTGGGACAGAGCAGTCAAAGTCTGATTCTTAGCTTGGGAGATAAGCCACTTATCCATACATAAATATTGAATAATAATTACCGTCGATAGGCGCGACGTTGAACCAGGCTCTCCAAAATGCCTTCCGTCGCTGAAAAGTCGTCAAAGCTGGAGAGTCTCTCTGGCCACTTTCCTTTGACGCTGCCGGTCCCGACACCAACGACACATCCAGACCTGCTCACCATTCAGGACATCCACCGCGAAGAAGACCTACTTCGAAACCCATCATCTTTCCGGGCATGGTGGACGGCCATACAAAATACCAAGGACGCGTTCAACGCGCTGCTCAAGGAAGAACGGCGCTTAAACCCTTTACTTGACGAGAGAGACCAACTACTCGGACCGCTCTCGACTCCGCTTGCAAGACGGTCCTTGCAATGTCTGACCTACATCTACGAAGCGGCGCTCGTCCAGTTCCCGGGATCCTTCAAGCTATGGAAGCCATATCTACAGATGAGGATGTCGTACGTCCTTGGCAAGCTGGTACACAAGAAGCAGGCGGGAGGAAGGAAAAAGTTCCCTGAAATGAAGGAAGCATTGGAGGAGGAGCGGGAAAGCTTGGAAGAGTGGGAAGGCGGGCTCGATGGTGTCGTCGGATGGGAGGAATGGAGGGCTCTCGTCGCAACGTATGAGCGCGCCCTGATGTGGTTGCCCAAGGTAGCTTGCTTGTCCGACCCGTCGTTCAGTTGCACTAATATATTGCTTAGCTTCCGCGCCTCTGGACGATGTATTTCTCTCTCTTCTTCCATCCAATGTGTCCTCCCGTGATTTCGCATACCCATGCTCGGCGGACGTTCGATCGTGCATTGCGCACATTGCCACCATCCTTACACTCACGCATCTGGGTCAGGTATCTACTTTGGGCTGAAGATAAAGGTGGTGCTACCACCGTCTCGGTATACCGCCGTTATCTTGCTGTAGACCCAAGCTTAACCGAGCACTACGCCTCCATCCTCCTTTCCCCCGCCGATTCTGCACCGAGACCCTTGGAGGCCGCGAAGCTTTTGCTATCCTTGGCAAGGAAAGCAGCGCGAGGTGGGTATGTCAGCCCGGAAGGCAAAAGTCCGTATCAACTACTCGGAGATTTCATCGACGTCGTTGAGCGCTTTTCTGATGAGGTTGGGCTCGGTGTCCCTGACACTGTGCAATCGAATGAAGCAAATGCCAAAGCCGATGCCGAGGCAGAAGCTCAGAACAAAGAACTTGCTTCGCCTGACGGCCAGCTCATTCGTGTAGCAGGCCCAGTGGTGCCCGTCTCAGCAGACGGGAAGCCACTACCAGCTTATGACGAGGACGAAGATCCCCTTAGCAAGCGGAAGTTGAACATTGAGCGCATAATCCACAAAGATGGTCTTGAAGTCTACATGGACCAAGCTGGCCGGCTATGGAGTGGGCTCGCGACCTATTGGATCAAGCGCGGCGAATTCGATCGTGCAAACAGCACATTCGAAGCTGGTATCGCATCAGTTCTTACCGTCAGAGACTTTACCCAGGTCTTCGACGCGTATGTACAGTTTACCGAGTCACTTCTCAGTGCCATGATGGCGAGCTTGGAGGAACCGGATGAAGATGATGAGGAAGATGCCAAGGAGACCGAGCGCGAGCTGGATACTAAAATGAAGGAATTCGAAGCGTTGATGGATCGAAGACCATTCCTCCTCAACGATGTCCTTTTGAGGCGAAATCCGAACGACGTGCAAGAATGGGAGAAGAGAGTGGCATTATGGGGTGAAGACGACGAGCGGGTACGGGCCAATTGATCTTCCCTTGAATCCACTGACACTGATAAATTACTAGGTTGCTGAGACCTACACAAAAGCACTGGAGACTATCCACCCTCGTAAAGCTACCGCAAACCTCCACCGCCTCTATATCAACTTTGCAAAGTTCTACGAGGAAGGAGGTGTCTCCAGCGCAGCGGAGCCTGATCTAGAGAGTGCTCGCAAAATCCTCGAGAAGGCAACGAAGGTTAACTTTAAGAACGTCGAAGACCTTGCCGAGATTTGGTGCGAATGGTCAGAGATGGAACTTCGTCATGAGTGAGACTTTACTTGACTGACGTACCCGAAACGTACTAACAATACGTAGAAACTACGATGAAGCTATACGCGTTATGCAACGAGCAGCTGCCATCCCAAAGAACACGAAAATCAATTATCATGATCACGTATGTCAAGCCTACCTACCCATCCACAATATTGACTGGTCCTCTTAGTCACTCTCTGTCCAAACGCGACTATTCAAGTCGTTGAAACTTTGGTCATTCTATGTTGATCTGGAAGAGTCGATAGGCACTGTCGAATCAACCAAAGCAGTTTACGAGAAAATTATGGACCTCAAGATCGCGAATGCCCAAATTATTGTCAACTATGCCGCTTTCCTAGAGGAGAACCGATACTGGGAGGACAGCTTCAGAGTGAGTCGTCATCCATGATACCGTTCCTGCAATAACTTTGACTGGCAGATTTACGAGCGCGGGACGGAACTTTTCACGTTCCCTATCTCCTTCGAAATTTGGAATATTTATCTGTCCAAATTTGTGAAACGATACGTGCGTCGACCTAGGACTGCTTTGATGCAAACCCTGACCCTTTTCTAGGGAGGCTCAAAACTGGAGCGGTCGCGAGACCTCTTTGAGCAGGCACTTGAGAAATGTCCACCAAAGGCCTGCAAGCCGCTGTTCCTCATGTATGGCAAGCTTGAGGAAGATTTTGGCTTAGCGAAGCGCGCCATGTCCATCTACGAGCGAGCTACGCAAGTAGTTGCTAGTGAAGACAAGCTTGAGGTATGCCCATTTCCTGTCATGATGACGATCTTGGAATGTTAACACGACAACAGATGTTTACTGTATACATTGCCAAGGCTACGGCGAACTATGGCCTGCCGGCCACGCGACCCATATATGAACGGGCACTGGAAGTTTTACCGGACAAGCAAACCGCAGAAATGTGCCTGCGGTTCGCTGCCCTCGAGCGTAAACTCGGAGAAATCGACCGCGCTCGTGCCATCTTTGCTCATGCCTCCCAGTTCTGCGACCCAC
The DNA here is from genome assembly GCA_038094735.1 of Exsudoporus floridanus. Lineage (NCBI taxonomy): Eukaryota > Fungi > Basidiomycota > Agaricomycetes > Boletales > Boletaceae > Exsudoporus > Exsudoporus floridanus. The sequence continues at coordinate 32,789 of JBBPUP010000139.1, forward strand.
GAGTTAACCCCAAATTCTGGGCGGAGTGGAACAGCTTCGAGATCGAAACCGGCTCTGAAGATACATTTCGAGAGATGCTACGGATTAAACGGAGTGTTCAGGCTCAGTTTAACACGGAAGCATCTTACCTCGCCGCACAGACCTTGTCAACCAAACAAAATGGAGCGTCCGCGGAAGCTACCACTCCGCCAACTGATGCCATGGCTGCTGCTGAACAGCAAGCTAGCAAAGGACCAGCTTTCGTTGCTGCCAAAAAGACGGCGCTTCCTCCACCGGAGGGAACAGAAGCACAACCAATTCCACAAGAGGGTAATGCGGATGAGATCCAAATATCAGACGAAGAAGATTTGTAGGGATTCTGTCATACTTTGTCTTGTGTTGTGTTATTTTTCATCCCATCTTTCTATCTCGACCGCACAGAGATCTTCCCATTTAGCCTCCCACCCATCTTCAACGAGATACGGCTGCTCGACCCACTGAGAGATAGCATCTCGAGACACCTCGAACGTGACGGAATGACTCCGTAGTCTATCTATGATATCCTTGATGAGAGTGAGGGACCGATGATACGGTGGTTCGACCTCTGCCATGGATTTGACTGCGTAGAATGAGCCGATGGCCAAGAAAACCCTGTGCTAAATGATACCGCACCGAATTTTTCAAGTGGCCACGAGACCCAAAGGGCTTCTTCCCGGCACCACCTGGCACCTTTTGTCCTCTGAGCTTCGTGGTATAATGCTTCTAAGCTGTCCAGCACGGTGCTCACGCGTCGCAACAACTTTTGCTGTGGAACGTTACATGTCAATGCATCCACCACATCATTGAACCTTACGAGTTTGACAGCGACCGCGTCGAGCTGTGCTATGGTTTTATCCATAATGGCGAGCTTGGGCCCAACGATCTCGGACCGCGGTTGGCCATCCGGGAGAAGTAGAGACAGCGTATTACTAACACGACAGACTTGAGGTCGCTAGCTTGGAATGGATGAAGCACACGCACTCGAGCTCTGTTCTTGCATCGACCAACGTACGGGCAGCTTTCAGCCCATCGAGAAGGACGATGTCGTCCCATGTCTGTGATATCGAACGTAGTTCTTGGAGCAGCGTCCTCAGTCTGCGATGGAACGTAGACTCGGAAAGACGGGACGGGGACGACGGAGGGATGACAGGCTGAGTGGGTTGTAGAACGGGGGGAGACCTGGGCGTTGATGGACCTTTGAATGATGCGAGCCGTTTGCTCATGAATGCAGTCACCACGCTGGTGTGACGGTTTGACTCTTCCTAGGAGAGATTAGATTAGATGACGAGAACCGAGTCAACTAGACGCCCAAAAGTTCACCAACCTGAATAGCGTAGACAAGAGACAACGATCAGAGCGAGTGTTTCATCTAAGGGTAATACTAAGCGGTCGGCGTTTCGTTGCTACAACATTCCTGCAATATTTGGACGCCAAGCTACGTGACCGATTTGTTTGGAACGACCACAACAAAGACACAGACTCGCATGGATGACACGGTCCTTCTTAGATCTGAAGCGGAACTCGCGATCATCGAGGTCAGTGGCTTGTCGTAAATATTCACGGTTCGTCTCCAAAGCGCGTTATAGGCTCGCCGACAAAAATCAGAGAGAACAAAGACTCTCGGCCTACCGATCCAACTAACCGGTAAGGCCTTGGATATACACATCGAAGGAAATGTGGCGTGGATAGCTGAAAACACGCATGTTGCCAAGAAGATTGACCTAGAGGCAAGGGATCAATGTCGCCTCCTGCTGAACGTTCGCCAAATCCCAACCCTAGTCAGGTAACACCTTGCAAATATACAAGGGTCACACTGCGCCTGTCATCTGCCTGGCTTTATTCAAGAGTGGTCCCGCTCCCGCCGATCGGGTGCTCATCACTGGATCATGGGATCAGGCAAGTCGGACGCGTGCTACTTCTGTTACGATGACACTAAACTAACTTGTAGTCCATCAAACTATGGAACACGGTTGTGCGTAGATCCTCATTGCTCGTGCTGCTGGGATAGCATCCTGATCGTTGTAGACAAAAGGGTTGATATGTTCAACTGCTGCTCACGATGATTTCGTCAAGTGCTTGTTTGTATTCCCCATCGCCAGACTTTTGGTATCAAGCGGTTCTGACAAAACTATTCGATTGTGGTAAGCGTACAATTCGCATCTGGACTCTTATCTTGTTTGACCGACGCACAGGGACCTTACCGATGTCTTCGAAGGAAAACTCACACCTGCCGGGTCCATCTCCGCACACAGTCGTCCCGTCGAATGCTTAGCCGGTGTTGCTCATTCCGAGACATCGGTTACATTAATGACTGCGGACACGATGGGCGTCATCAAGATATGGAAGCTCGAAAGGGAATCTGGGCCCGACCCGCGGTGGCGAAGCGATTTGCAAGACACATTGAACCACCATAGAACAAGGGTCACCGAGATCCTCTATGGAGCCGGCCAGATCTGGACGGGTAAGCTTGAGTATTGATTGTGCCATTCCGTGTCCTCTGATCAGCCCACTCTTTAGCTTCTTCCGATGAGACGGTCCAAATTACCTCCTATCCTCCCGACCCGGCGTTGACCAGGCCAATTCCCCCACTCCACCATCCGCTCCCAGTTCGTGCCGTTCTCCCACTCTCGCTCACACCCCTTGCAGAGCCCTACGTCATCAGTGCTTACGGAGACGTGATCCGTTTATATGACCTTTCCACCGTATCCGAGCCTGAAATTCTGGGAGAGATTGACGCTCACTGGCACGACGTGACGGCTATCAGACTCTGGATGCGGACGAGTAAAAACGAAGCTGGACAGACCAGAATCGAGCCATGGATCGTCTCTACTAGTCTAGACGGGACCATACGCAAGTGGCGCTTTAGTGGTAAGTGCGATACCTATGGCGGAAGACCCGGTCGAATTGAATCTCATCAGAGCTCGCCACTTCCACACTCGAGAATCTTGCTGGTAGCACAGAGCCAGTCGTGATTTCCCCAGTTCCAGAACCCGCTGGAGATGCGCCAGCAGGTGGGCTAACAGAAGAAGAAGAACGCGAACTCGCTGAACTGATGGGAGAAGATTGAGCCAACATCAACATGTTCATACATGGATCGGGTAGTGGTCCTTCCATCCCGGGTAAAATGGGTCCTCGTCTAGTGTCCTCTCTTCCCAGTCCTTCGGAATCAATCCGATTTCCTCTTGCTCTTTCGCCCATTCCTTGAGGGCGGGTATCACCTTGTGTTCAATATGCCAAGTGCCCTTGTACTCCATGATTGACTTCTTTCCTTCCAGCAATACCTTGAGGACAAGCTTGGGGATATAAGGCTCCCGCCGGAAATCAGTGATGGGCGTGAAAAGAGCTTTAAAGTTGAACACGATGGCGCGGGACTTTGGCATGCGGCGTAATGTCTGCCAGTCAACTCGCAAGTATATATTGGAGAGTGGAAGGTCAGGATCTTGTGTCTGACGAAGATTCCACTCTGCTTCGTCTGTCTGCAAAAACAGGGGCTCGCCAACCTCGAGACCCCAAGAACCACGCTGAATGGGTTTATCGCAGGGCATATTGGAAAAAAACCTAGCGTATGAGTGAGATGATGGAATCTGAGCGCTGAGCTGTGGACCTGATATTACCTGTCCATCGAGAAAGCCATCTTGTCGTAATCAGGTACTGGCGCGTGAATCTGGTGCAACGGTCTTCCTATCTTTTGACCAATATTCCAGCCCACGGCCGAGCATGACACCGCAGCTCGCAAGACGTACAAGCCAGTCTCGGGATCTTGTTGCGTGATCAAGAAGTCCTCTGGAATGTGTTCTAGGAGAAACACGAGTGGATGGACAGTACAGGTGTCAACCTTGACTCCGAGGATGTTATTTGAGAACACGCCCGTCCAATCATCATAGTGGAATTGGTTGGGATATCTGTGACAAATATATTGGATAACCATCTCCATGCATTCCCTCGACGCTTCTTGGCTTCCGGGATGCTCGTCGATCACCAATTTGCTGTGCTCTGCGTACAGTTTCTTCCGCTGATTGATGCGCTCCCGATAGGTGGATTCGAGCTCAATCCACCAGTCGGGCTCGAGCTTCTTGAGAGCTTCAGGCACAGTTAGGACAAAGCGGATTTCATCGACAGAAGAACTGACACATAGTTTGGTGATACCCCCATCGAAAAGGTCTATATGGTCGGGGTTTCGCACTGTCGATGTCAAAGTGATGGATTGGTT
>JBBPUP010000140.1:0-45526 GCA_038094735.1 Exsudoporus floridanus
GACTCTCTTTTCCTATGCCTATCCTCTTACAACATTGTTACTTACTCATTTAACTTTGCCACTGGCATTGTCAGGCTGTATATAGTGGCATTCCCATTGTATTCTCTTGCACCTGCCCTTATGCCCCTTTTTCAACTATTGTTTCTCATGTTCTATGAGTATATAAACCTAGCCAATCCCTGTATTTAGTCTTCACACTAGTCTTACTCAAATTGTCATCATCTCTTGCCTGCTAGCACCATCCCTCAGATCTCTATAAGTCTTCATTCTACTTTGAGTGAATGCTAGACTCCTTTGACCTTGAACCCTTCCAGAGTCCCTGGAAGCAGCATACTTGTCAGAGAGTCTCTTTGAACCCTTGAATCCTTGAATCCTTGAACCCTCGAACCCTTGAGTCTATGATAGTCCCTTCCCAGGCCTACCATAACAAAAGACTGGTGTACCTCTGATCAAGACTACTGCCACAGTAGTTCTCCACCATTTCTCATTGACCCCCCTCTGACTCTTATTGGAGCTTATGTGGCCTCACCAATACCCATGACTCTTTACCGGCCCCCTCTCCTCCATCTGAGGAAGACTTCCTTGACCCCAATGTTCCCATCCAAAGCATTGATGACCCTGACCCTGCCTTAGACCTCTCCCATCAACTCACTGCCACCCTCACTCTCCCTCAAACACCCACTCCTCCTTCTCCTCCTACTTGCCCTACTCATTCAGTCTTTGCCCCTCCACCACCACCAACACCCATAACTACTATGACTACCACAAAACCCACTGAGCTCTGGCTGGGAATCCCTGAACACTTCGATAGATCATTTGACAAATTCTGCTTGTGGATGAACATGGTCCAATTCTACCTTGTTGTTAACAAAGCTGTCTATAATACAGATGAAAAGAAGATCACATTCACTCTCTTATATATGATCAAATGGTCTGCTCTTATATGGGCTACTACATTCCACACCAATTGCATCTCAGGAACCATGATGTCATTTGGCTCTTTCACCAATTTTGTCACTGCATTCAAAACCTTGTTTAAACAACAAGATGTAACTGGGACTGCTGTTGTATGGCTAACCACCATCCAAATGATGAAGAAACAAGATGGGATGTACTCCCCCTCCCTCACTGAATACATATTAACAATGTCGCTCTCGCCACTATCATTGACCACAACATCTTGATTGGTTACTTCTCTGCCAGGATCCCTTCCCCTCTTATAAAAAGAATCATGTCCATGGATACAGTCCCATCCAAAGTAGAGGAATGGTATTCCAAAGCAATTTATTTCGAAACCCAGGGAGAATGAGCCGAGGAAATAGCTCAATGAAACCAGCAACCTACTAAGGGAACTTATCATTCCTTCTTGCAACCTACTCCCTTGAAGACACATGATCCTGATGCAATGAATGTTGTTATGATAGGCTCTTGAGACTATCGTAGACTTGGGTGTTTGAATGGTTCAAAGTAGAAGAGAGAGATGAGACTCCTCTTCATCAAGGTATGTTGCCTCTAGGGACACTAGAGGGGTTCAAGGTTCGAAGGTGTAGAGAGACTTCTCTACCAAGTATGCTGCCTCTAGGGACACTAGAGGGTTTCAAGGTTGAGAGTTGAGCATCCACTCAAAGTAGGATGGAGACTTATAGAGATCCAAAGGTTCATGCTAGAGGTCACAGGAGAAGGTGATAGTTCAAGTAAGACTAGCATGAGGAATACAAGATGCTACTCACTAGATTTATATATGAAGGTTACGTGAGAACAAGGAACCAAAAAGAGAAGCATAAGGGCAGGTCAAAGGATAAAAGTACAGGGATTACCATGTGCAGCCCCACAATGTGGATAATTATAAAGGTTCATTAAGATGCAAGGATATAAGTCTTGGATGCATGGAAAGATAAAGAAAAAGGAATAGGGAAAACAACCAGTTGTAACGTTACCCCTGATCTATGGTGAATACCCTGTAATCACTTCAGTTAAAACCTCTGTAGTCCAGCCCTGGAGAACCAGAGGTGTTTGCATAGGCAGCCTCATCCCAGGCGAGATCTAGGTCATGATTATCATCATGAGTGATAGGTCGAGAGCGGCGGCGAGGAGCCAGACAGTGGATGCGAGCAGTACAACGACAGAGTGGACCAGCACTGTGGTTGTGATAAGGCACAGGTAATGGAGTGGGTGAAGATGGGGAATAGGAAGAGATGGACGAGGTGGTAGAAGTGTGGTGTAGTTGAGTGTGGTTATGGGAACATCTGCCCTGGGTATGGTTGGGTGCCCATTCAAGGTATGTGGGGCATTGGTAGTACCAACAATTAACGTGGATATGGCCAAGTCATCAACATGCAAAACACAATTCATGGTAACAGGGATGGGAAGGGGTTAATGGTACAGTTCCATCATGGCCACACCAATTGGCTTCCACAGCCTCTATGAGGTGTTGTTCTTCGGAACCCAGTAGGGAAGAACTAGCAGACAGAGTAGTGGGGGGGCATACTATATTTGGAGCAATCTGCCATAGGTATCATTCAATGTCGGTGATAAACTCCAGCATCCCTAGCTGCTGGAGCGCAAAAAGGATTTCTCCTTCTAAATTATCCTTGATGCTGTGTACCATGGTTGCCCAAAGATCGATTTGAGCGACAGAAGTGTTGAGAGTATAGAGGGCGTCAAGACGTTCCACCTGAAGGAAGATTTTGTATAGGGCATAAAGGGGGAAACTGACATCCATATGCGCATCAAGGGTAGAGGCTAAACAAGAGTCTTTCAAATGATCCATCATTAGGTCAAGGTCTAGTTGGGTTGAAAGTTCTTAGAGATGGTGAGCATAAATGGGGACATCTACAGAAAGGATGCCAGGGTGAAGGTCTTCTGATAGCATGGAAGCTAAGAAAGTAGGAGGGGGATCATCCTCAAGGGGAGGGGTGAAGGCAGCAGAGGGATGTGGGGTAGGGGGTCAAGTGATGGCTTCGATGACAGAATAAGAAGATTCTAGGGAAGAAGAAGGTTCCAACAAAGAAGGAGATGAAATTGAACATGACAGAAGAGGACTAGCAAGTGATGGGAATACAGAGGAGGAGAGTTCAATGGCCATGGTGATAGGAGAGAGAGAAGGTTAAGAGGGGAATGCGGAGGGATGTCTCTTCTTATATTTAGTGAGAGTGGACTCTGAATGTTTCAAATTCCATTCCGGTTCCCATGAGTCGTCTTCTGCGGAGAATCCCATCCATCGGATCAGGAAGAAATGGTTAGACAGAGTCCCGTGGTGATGCAGAATCTTCTCTATTTCATATTCCTCCTCACCTTCGATAAGGTCAGGAGGTGATTGCGGAAAGTTCAGGCCATGAATGAGGTTTTTGCTATAGGACAATAAGAGTAAAGCATGGAAGACGGGATGAATCTTCCATGTCTTGGGAATTTTAAGTTTGTAGGTGATGGGGGAAAGGGCCTTTATTATGGTAAAAGGACCTTCTCGTTTTGGTGCAAACTTTGGGTTTATCACTTGTCTTTTCAAATTTTGAGCTTCTAGCCAAACCTTGTCTCCTTTTTTGAAAGGTGAGAATGGTTTACATGTTCAGCAAGCCATCACTTGACAGGCTAGCTCATGGGCTGCTAGTGCTTTGTCTCGTGCTGCAGCTAAATCTTTAAGTTGTAGTTTCACTGCAGGAACAGAGGAGAAAGGTAGAATGGTGGGGAGAGCAATGGATTTGTATTCCATCATAAGGAAGAATGGGGATGGTGGTTATGGGCAAATTCTGCATGAGAGATGGAGTCAGCCCAGATGGTAGGTTGATTTCTGCAGAAGATGCAGAGGTACGTTTTGATCTCCTGATTAACTCATTCAGTTTCTCCATCCATCTGTGGATGATAGGCGGTGGAAAGGGCAAGGTCATATTGGAGAATTCACCCCAATTCCTTGGTGAATTTGGAGGCAAATTGGGGTCCACAATTGAAGATAATTTTGGTGTATAGCCTGAAGTGAAGGAATACCTTGTGGAAAAAAAGTGATGCAACCCCTTCGGCTGTGACAGTTTTCTTAGTGGAACAAAGAATTACCCTCTTACTAAGGCCGTGGTCCACCATGACCAAAAGAGAGTTAAATCCCGAGAACAGGGGGAGATCCATGATGAGGTCACAAGAGATCTGGCAAAAGGGAAGAGAGCAGGAGGAAGAAATAGAGGTGGCAGGGGGGGAGGAGGAATGAGTGTTGACCTTGTTCTGTTGGCAGGTAGCACAACCAGCAATGAAACGCAGACAAAGGATGCGAGGCTGGGCCACCAAAACTCGGTGGCGACCAGCTGACATGTTTTGAGAAAGCCGGGGTGGCTGGCCATGGTGTGGTTGTGACAGTGACGGAGAATGTTGTGGTGAAGATCATTAACAGGTGGAACATAGACACGACCTTTGTAGGTAAGGACACCATTAGTGTGTTGCCAATCAGAAAGTTGGGAGTGAAAGGCAGGAAGAATGGAGCCATCCATTGATTAGAGGGCTTGGAGGACGAGGGGATCAGAGAACAAGGAAGAGGTGATGTGAGAGGAGAGGGTGGAATCAATGACGTGGACAAAGAGAGAGGGAGGGAGGAGGGTAACACCAGTATTGTCAGAGTCGTCTGGAGGAAGGAGGTCAGGATGGTCAGAGAGAGTGTCGGGGCCGGTGAGCTGAGAACCAGGGGCATGAGTTAAACGAAGGTCAAAGTTGGCAAGGTCTAGAAGCCAACGCACTTGGCGACAATTGAGATGTTGGGGGGAACAAAAAAATGTGAGATTCTTATGATCCGTGAAAACCTGGATGGAAAAGGGAGATCTGTGAAGATAATGGCACCAGGTTTTGAGGGCACGGATAATGGCAAGGAGTTCACAGTTGTAAATATCGTAATTATGTTCTGTGGGAGAGAAGGATTGGGAAAGGTAAGAGCCAGGGTGCCAGTTACCATTGGAATCAATTTGAAGAAGGATTGTGCCAGATGCGAATTTGAAAGTGTCTGTGGCAAGGGCGAAGGGAAAAGAGGGGTTGGGGAGTTGCAATGTTGGTTGGGAGAGGAAAAGGGATTTCAATATAGAGAAGGCGTCATTCTGAGGAGTGTTCCATTGCCAAGGAGCATTCTTCTTGGTCAGGTCGATTAACAGTCAGGCAACATTGGAATAGTTGGGGATGAATCATTGGTAGAAACTGGCAAAGCCAAGGAAAGATTGAACATCCTTAACTTTCATTGGAACAGGCCATTTTGCAATGCCATCCAGCTTTACTAGGTCCATGGTGAGTTGTCCTGGACAAACAATCATTCCCAGGTATTCCACCTCAGTAGCTGTGAAGGTACATTTTTCCAGCTTCAAATGGAGATCAAGATCCATCATCCGTTGGAGAACCCACTTCATTCGTTTGGTATAAGTGGCTTCATCAGGGGAGAATATAAGAAGATCGTCCATATAGATGACTAGCCATCCTTCAGCTATCATGTCTCTGAACAAGTCATTTATGAAGCATTGAAACGTTGCGGGTGAATTGCAAAGACCAAAGAACATGACCGTTGGTTCAAAGAGACTGCGATGAGTGACAAAGGCAGCCTTTCATTGGTGTCCGTCTTTAATATGAATGTTATTATACCCCCAATGCACATCGAACTTGGTGAAGAGTTTCACTCCTTGAAGTTTATCAATGAGGTCAGAAATGAGTGGGAGTGGATATGCATCCTAAACAGTGTGTTTATTGACATAACAGTAATCCTGACAGGGACGTAGATTGCCATCTTTCTTTTTGATGAAAAAGAATGGGGATGCTTGAGGGGAGTTTGAAGGGCATATTTTCCCAGAAGCCAAATATTCATCAATAAACTCCTCTGTGGCTTTTCTTTCATCAGGGATTAATGGATATAATTTGCCGATCTTGGATACAAAGGTTTCATTGAGATTGATTTCATGGTCATATGATTGAGAGGGGGGAAGGGAGGCAGTAGCCTCTTTAGAAAATACCAAGGCAAATGGTTTGTATTCTGGGGGAAGGATGACCTTAGGCTTGGACTTCTCTGCAGCTGTGGCTAATTCCATGGCAGTGGTGAGTTTGGCAATGATGGGAGAGTGGTTCAGAATAAATTGATTACCACAGTGGAGAAGGTGGAAAATCACACAATTGTCCAAAGCCCGTTCAATGAATTGGTTTTCACTTTTGTGACAGAGGTAGGAGAAGAGATGGAGGTTGGTGATATAATGAACCATTGTCTTGTGGATCGGGGAAGTGGGAGGTTGATGGTAAATGTGATTATAGTGGTCAATGTTATGGGCATGGAGATTATACAAGAGTTTCAACTGATCAGTTGATTTGGAGATAGAGAGAGTTTTCGTGTGCCAGTCTATTTTTGGGTTTGTGGTTCACAACCAGGGAAGTCTGAGGATGAGATTTTCTTTCCCACAGGACATGACATGGAAAGTGACATCATGGGTGAGTCCTTGGATGTTGAGGAAGAGGCAACAGATGTATTTGATTAGTTCTTGTTTGTTCGTGGAAAGATTGGCATTTCGGATGAGAACAGGAGTGGTTAATTTAGTCAGCGGAAGGTGATGTTTCCGGGCGAACTGATAATCAAGGCAGGAGATGTCTGCCCCACTATTGATGAGGGCATGGATATCAATGACTTTCATAGTGTGCGAGGGTTTAATGACTTGTAAAGGAATTTGCATTGATTTGGGTAGAGCTCGTACTGTTACCTGCACACTATGAGGAAGGGAAGATTGCATTGATGGATCTTCCCATTTCAAAAATCTGTTGAAAATGAAACCTGCCTGACTACATCTTCGTCATCGTTCTCAACTTTCCTTAAGGTCGGGAGTTGCTCCTCTACTTCTTGTTCATGTTTGATTCATTAGACTTTCTTCGTCGGGGTAGAAAAAGTTGGACAGGTGCCACTGAGATGTCTGGCTTTGCGACATTGGAAGCATAACCCCTTTTCAATGCAGTGCTTGCGCTCTTCTGGGGTTAATCTGGTTACTTTCACTACATCAATGTCCATTGCATCTGGATTGTGGCTTTTGGGAGCAGGAGAAGAGAATGAGTGGTAGGTGCCTTTAGTAGGTTGTCAATTTCGTTGGACAATCTCCTCTGCTCATTCCCATTGTGTTTGGAAGTGGATGGCTTTGAAGTACCATTCTTCCACTTTCGAGGGTACCATATCCATGGACATGATGTGTTTTATCAGGAAAGGGGGAATGCCAGTGGAGAAATATCTGATTAGGACATTGTGGTTGGTGATAGTGACAAGAGCTATGTTATTCTGGAACATAGAAATATAGTTGGTAAGAGATGGAGAGTAGGTCTCATCTCGCTTCTTAGTTATCCTGGTGGTGGTCAACCAGGCTATGGTAGTTCTGGTGACATCTCTTTGTTTAAAAGAGGTTTCAAAGGCTGAGATGAAGTCGGTGAATGACCCAAAGGAGATTGTTGTCTCTGAGATACAGTTGATCCTGAATGTGGTAGCCCAGGTCAGGGCAGAGCCTTTGGTCATATAAGAGAGAGCAAAGGCGATCTTCTTTTCATTGGAGTCATAGACCACCTTATTCATGACGAGGTAGAATTGTACAGTATTCATCCATGATCAGGACTTGTCAAAGGACCCATCAAAGTGTTCTGGGATACCGAGGTGTAGTTCGGTTGGTTTAGCAGTCGTCATGGTAGGGTTACTTGGTGGAGGAACAAAGACAGAGTGGAATGGGCAAGTAGTGGGAGATGGAGGGATTGGAGTATGAGGAAGGGCTAGAGCAGCAGATAGGTGGTGCAATAGATCAAGGGAGGGATTAGGGTCATTGGCATTTTGGATAGAAACATCAGGATCAAGAAAGTCTTCCTCTGACGGAGAAGAGGGAGCGGGTGAGGAGTCATGGATGTCAGTGAGGCCACGTAAGCCCCAATGAGGGTTGGAGGGGGGTCATTGAGAAATGATGAAGATCTACAACGATGGTAGTCTTGAGAGAGGTACACTAGTCTTTTGTTATGATAGGCTCTTGAGACTATCATAGACTTGAGTGTTCGAATGATTCAAAGTAGAAGAGAGAGATGAGACTCCTCTTTGTCAAGGTACATTGCCTCTAGGGACACTAGAGAGGTTCAAGGTTCAAAGGTGTAGAGAGACTTCTCTACCAAGTACGCTGCCTCTAGGAACACTAGAGGGTTTCGAGGTTGAGAGTTGAGCGTCCACTCAAAGTAGGACGGGGACTTATAGAGATCCAAAGGGTCATGCTAGAGGTCGCAGGAGAAGGTGATAGTTCAAGTAAGACTAGTGTGAGGAATACAAGACGCTACTCACTAGGTTTATCTATGAAGGTTATATAAGAACGAGGAACCAAAAAAAAAAGCATAAGGGCAGGTCAAAGGATAAAAGTACAGGGATTACCATGCACAGCCCCACAATGTGGGTAATCGTAAAGGTTCATTAAGATGCAAGGATATAAGTCTTGGATGCATGGAAAGATAAGGAAAAAGGAACAGGGAAAACAATGAGTCATAACAGATGTGGACATGATCAAAGTCTCTAAACTCACCCTGGAGGAAAGGAAGCATTGCATTGAAAAGGGACTCTGCTTCCATTGCCAAAAACCAGGACATCTCAGCACTGCCTATCCCTTATTTCCATCTCAATCCAAAAAAGTATGCTGTGTGAAACAAGACAAAGGACTTGAAGAACAACCTCCTTCACTGCGAGAAGTGGATGATGATGATGAAGATATTGTCAGATGAATTACTTTCTCTATGGATTTTTAAAAGGGAAGATCCTTCAATACAATCTTCCCCCCTTCATAGTAAACATGTAACTGTAACTGCTCAAACCAAATCTATGCAAATTCCCTTGCAGATTATAGTACCCTCACACACTATGAAAGTTGTTGACACACATGCCCTCATTGACAGCAGAGCAGATATCTCCTGCCTTGACTATCACTTTGCTCTGAAATGTTATCTTCCCTTGACTAAGCTTCAAATCCCCATTCTCATCCAAAATGCAGACTTGTCTGAGAATAAACAAGGACCTATCTGACATACCTGCCATCTGTTTCTCAACATCAAAGGAATAGCTCACAAGGTTATCTTTTATGTCATGGCATGTGGAAAAGAAAATCTCATCCTTGGACTTCCATGGTTGCAAGCCATCAATCCTACAGTAGACTGGCAGACAAAGACCTTAGCTATCTCCAAGTTCATGGATCAGTTGAAACTCCTTTATGAACTCTATTCTTGTGATACCAACCAGCATGTGCAGACATTTCCTAAACCACCTCCCATCCATGAAACTATGATTCACCATGTAACACACCAACACTTGTTCTCTTACTTACACCATGAAAGTGAGAACCAATTCCTTGAGCGCACTCTGGACAATCAAGCCATCTCCTCCATTGTGAAAACAGATTTATCCTGAACCACTCTCCTATCATTGCCAAACTCACTACCACCACAGAACTGGCTGCCACCACAGAGAAAGCCAAACCTAAAACTGTTCTTCCCCTGAAAATGAATAGTTCACTCTGGTCTTCTCTAAGGAAGCTACCACATCCCTACTCCCATCCCGAGCCTACGACCATGAAATCAACCTTGATAACACCTTTGTACCGAAAATTGGAAAGTTGTATCCCTTATCTCCAGACGAATGACAAGCCATGGAAGCATTCATTGATAAACATTTGGCCTCAGGGAAGATACGTCCCTCTAACTTCCCCCAAGCCTTTCCATTCTTCTTTGTAAAAAAAAAAGACAGCGGATTATGCCCCTGTCAGGACTACCACTATGTCAATGAACACACCATTCGTGATGCCTATTCTCTCCCTCTCATCTCTGACCTCATTGATAAGCTTCAGGGGGCTAAGGTATTCACTCAATTCAATGTGTGGTGGGGGTACAATAATGTCTGGATCAAAGATGGAAGGCTGCCTTTATTACCCACTGAGGGTCCTTCAAACCTATGGTCATGTTTTTCAGACTGTGCAACTCCCCCACAACCTTCCAATGGTTCATGAATGACTTCTTCTGTGATATGATTGCAGAAGGCTGGTTGGTTATCTACATGGACAACCTTCTTATCTTCTCTCTAGATGAAGCCACCCACACTGAACAGACTAAATGGATTCTCCAACAAATGATGGATCTTGACCTCCATTTGAAATTGGAAAAATGTACCTTTGCCACCACCAAAGTTGAATACCTTGGAATAATTGTTCAACCAGGACAGCTCGCCATGGATCCAGTCAAACTTGATGGCATCACTAAGTGGCCTATCTCAACTAAAGTCAAGGATGTTCATTCCTTCTTGGGCTTTGCAAACTTCTACCAATGGTTTATTCCAGACTATTCCAACATTGCTCGTTCTTTGATTGACCTTACCAAAAAGAACGTTCCCTGTTCATGGACCACCACCCAGGATACTGCCTTCTCCCAACTAAAATCTCTCTTCCTCTCCAAACCTGCTCTTCAACTCTCCAACCCCTCTCAATCTTTCACCCTTGCTGCTGATGCTTCCAAGTATGCTTCAGGAGCACTACTTCTCCAGACCAACATCAATGGAGATTGGCACCCCTGCTCCTATCTCTTCCAATCCTTTTCTCCAGCAGAATGCAACTACAATATCTATGACTGTGAACTCCTCACCATTATCTGCACCCTCAAAGTCTGGTACCACTATCTTCATGGTTCCCCCTTTCCTGTCCAGGTTTTTACTGACCATAAAAATCTTACCTTCTTTCGCTCCCCTCAACGTCTCAACCGCTGCCAAGCCCATTGGCTTCTTGACCTTGCAGATTTCAACCTCCATTTAATCCATGTCCCAGAGTCTCACCTCACCAGCCCTAATGCTCTCTCTCATCACCCTGATCTCCTCCCCTCTTCTGATTTCAACTATAATGGGGTTACCCTTCTTCCCCCTTTCCTTTTCATCCACATCATCAACTCTGCCCTTTCCTCCTGCATTGCCTCCTCCACCTCTGACCCCCTCATTCTTCAAGCCCTCCAATCCATGGATGGCTCTATTCCTCCTACTTTCCACTCTCACCTCTCTAACTGGCAACATGTCAATGGTGTCCTTACTTACCAAGGTCATGTCTACATTCCCTCCACAGGTGACCTCCACCATGACATCCTTCATCACTGCCATAATCACCCCACTACTGGCCACCTGGGTTATCTCAAAACCTGTCAGCTTATTGCTGCTGACTTCTGGTGGCTGGGCCTCATGTCCTTTGTCCATGCCTACATTGTGGGATGCTTCCTCTGCCAGCAGAATAAGGCCAACACTCACCCTCCATACCCTTCTCTCTTCCCCATTCCCTTCTCATCTTCCCTCCCCTTCTGCCAACTCTCCTGCAACCTTATCACTGACCTCCCCTCATCCTCCAGCTTTGATTCCCTTTTGATCATGGTGGACCACGGCCTTAGTAAGGGAGTGATTCTTTGCCCAACTAAGAAAATGGTCACTGCTGAAGGAATTGCCTCCCTTTTCTTTTATAAAGTATTTCTTTGCTTTGGATTGTACACAAAAATCATCTCAGATTATGGACTCCAATTTGCTTCTAAATTCACCAAGGAACTAAGCCACATACTCCAATATGACCTTTTCCTCTTCACAGTGTACCATCCACAGATGGATGAAGAAATAGAACACGTGAATCAGGAAATTGAAACCTACCTCTGCATTTTTTGTGGAAACCAACCATCTACTTGGGCAGACTCCATCACCCATGCCAAGTTCATGCACAACCACTGACCTCATTCCATAACATGGAAATCTCCATTCTTCCTTATGATAGGATATGAACCCATTGCTCTCCCTACTGTCCTTCCCTCTACTTCAGTTCCTGCAGTAGAACTCTGTCTCAAAGACTTTACCACAGCAAGAGATGAAGCCTTGGCTGCTCACAAACTGGCTCGACAAGTAATGGCTGGCCATACCCACAAACCTTTTACCCCATTCAAAAAGGGGAATAAGGTTTGGTTAGAAGCCCACAATCTAAAACAACAGATCACCAATCCAAAATTCGCCCCCAAATAAGAAGGACCTTTCACTGTAACCAAGGTTCTTTCTTCCATAACTTATGAATTGAAAATTCCAAAAACATGGAAAATTCATCCAGTATTCCATGCCTCTCTCTTATCATCCTATAGTGAAAACTCCATCCACAGCTCAAACTTCCCATGTCCATCTCCTGACCTTATCACAAGGGAAGAAGAATATGAAATAGAAAAGATTCTACACCACTGTGGACCTCCATCTAACCATTCTTTCCTAATCTGGTGGAAAGGATTCTCTGCTGAAAACAACTCCTGGGAACTGGAGCAGAATCTTAAACATTCAAAGGCCACTCTTGCAGAGTATAAGAAATGGCACTTCACCACCTTTTACCTTTCACCTCCTTTTCCTTTTTCTTTCATCATGACTATTGAATATTCCAGTCCCATTTTCCCTTCTCTTCACAACCCAGTTCCTTCTTATTCTATATTTTCTCCCTCTTCTCTCAAACCTCTCTCTGTTATTGAATCTGTCACTTGTCCTCCCACCCTCCACCCTAATGCTACCCTAAGCTCACTTGACAATGACAAACTCCCTTCTAAGTCCCTCGCATCCACACCTTCCGACAACCTCCATTCTGGAGTCTTATTGGTTGACGTCCCCATCTATGCCCATCACCTACATGATCTTTCAACCCAGTTAGACCTGGATCTTATGTTAGATCACCTCAGAGACTCTCGCCTCACCTTGACCTTGGACATCCACATGGATATTGGCTCTTCTTTCTATGCCCTTTATAAAGTCTTCTTATAGGTAGCACGGCTGGATGCCCTTTACTCCCTCAACACATCCATTGCCCAGATGGATCTTTGGGCCACTATTGTATATAGTGTCAAGGAGAATCTCAAAGGCAAAGTACTCCTCGCCCTCCAACAACTACAGTGACTCCAAAAACCCTTTCCATACTAACCCAGAATGTGGTGCACTTCATGCACCACCAAACAGCATGGGAATTACACTTAGCATTGGTGGAGTTATAAATAGTACATACTCTCAGCTACAATATTGCTCCCTAGGTCATGTGATTTGGTCCACATGCCAGAGAGATATGATCAATTCAAAACAGCAATACCATGGAAAGGGTTTTTTCACTTTTGAAATAACAAGGGTATTTGGATATTATCAGTACTTGGTATAGCCTCCTTTTGCTCTAAGCACTGCCTGAACCCTTCTAGGCATGCTTTCAATCAATTTCTGACACTCCTCAACTGGTATCCTATCCCACTCCACTTGAACCCTTTCCCACAATTCATGAATCCCATTGGGGGGATTTTCATGCTCTGCAAGCCTCCTCTTGAAACAACCCCAGAGGTGTTCAATAGGGTTTAGGTCAGGAGACTGTGCAGGCCAAACCATAGTGCTGAATTCTTGCTCCTCTAGCCAGTTCTTGACCTTCCTGCAGGTATGCCTGGGGTTATTGTCCTACTGAAAGATGATGTCAGGAGGATTGAGACCATAATACTCCAGGGTTTGCTGGAGCTCATCCTTCAAAATCTGAAGGTAGAGATCCCCATTCATCCTACCATCAATCTTGGTAGCAAATCCAATGCCCTCCCAAGTCATACAGCCCCACATCATCAGAGAATCTCCTCCAAACTTGAGGATTCCATTCACCTACCTATCACTAAACCCCTCACCTGCCCTTTTCCATGCCCATTTGTGCCCATCTGATTCTAGGCGATTGATTTTAGTCTCATCAGACCATATTACCCTCTTCCAGTCCTCTAGAGTCCAATCCTTATGGACATAGGCAAAGTCCAAATGAGCTTTGCGATGCCTAGGAGAGAGAAGGGGGCGTTTGGACTTCACCACAGCCTTCATACCAGCTTTCTTCAAGTGAAGGCAAACAGTATTGGCAGAGAGGGGTTGGTTGGTGATGGTGGTAAGGGCTTTGGTCACTTGGACAGCATTTTCAGCTTTGCCAGAGGTAATAAGATATTGGGCATGTCGAATGTTGGTAGGTGAAAGCTTGGAAGGATGACCTCCAACAGCTTTGGAAAGGGCAGAACACTCTTTGGAGCGAAGTTTGAATATAGCAGAAGGGCTAACACCAGTTTGCTTGGCAATAGCTTCACCAAAGCAGCCAGCATCAAGCAATGAAAGGATAGAGCTTTGTTGAGCAAGAGAAAGGGATCTGACCATAATGGTGGTTGAGAATCAAGAAGTATGTGAACTTTTTTAAACTCAGACATACTATTTAAATGTATATCTTTGTTTGTACTAACAAACAATGGCAAATATTCCATGATTTGACTAAGATCCTAGTCATCAATTCAAAAGTGAAAAAACCCTTTCCATGGTATTGCTGTTTTGAATTGATTATATCTCTCTGGCATGTGGACCGAATCACATGACCTAGGGGGCAATATTGTAGCTGAGAGTATGTACTATTTATAACTCCACCAATGCTAAGCGTAATTCCCATGCTGTTTGGTGGTGTGCTTTGTGCACCACATTCTGGGTTAGTATGGAAAGGGTTTTTGGAGTCACTGTATGTATAGCAACTATTGCCTGTAAGAGAATGCAACAGAAGAAGGATAAGTCTAAGAGAAGGAAAAGGGAAGAGCAATCATCAGATGGACATCCATTGATCAGGTGGGCAGTGGATCTAAAGGAGGGATGCCGACCATCAGATTGTAATTCATTGATCGGGTGATCAAGAGGGGAAAAGGTAATGGTGAAAGGAATATCATCATCATTGCAGGAGAAGCTGTGATGAGAAGTGCAGGGTGATCCACTAAAAGGGAACTTGCCGAGAGGATGGTTGGGCCCCTTCTACAAACTAGTCCCATAGTTCATCAGAGATTCCCTCATCATTGATGAGTAGTTCCTACAGTGGCGGGAAGTTGGGGGTGTCTAGAAAGGAAAAAGAGAGTTCGGGTGCCGGTCCAACATCACCACCTGTAACATTTATACTAAGGGAAAGGGTGCACAGACCAATGTGACAAGAAAGGAAAACTACTATATAGAGTAAAGAACTACATAGAACACTAAAGAATATGATGTCAATGAATGACAAAGGAATGATGTCAAAGATCTAGAAGGATGATGTCATAGATGACATCATGTATCTAGAGTGGGCAAAGGGTAATAGAGTGAGGACTAATGAGAAGAAGGAAGTGAAGCATAGTCATAACTGTTGTACACCAGGTACAATGAGTAGTAAAGGAGGAAAAGAGGAGAACGCAAGGATAAAGAAGTAAAATTGTAACATTACCCCTGTTGTACATTCAAATTCCTGATTCAATAATAATTTCTTGCATTGAGAAAAGGTTAAGAGAAAGATGGTGAAGGTCCTCCATAGATGGCTGTAGCCTATGATGGGAAAAGACAGTCAAAAGAACAATTATCCACAATGTGCCCAGTGTGACTACAAACTCCACAGTTGTAGTGGGGGCAGACAACATCTGCATGTCCCCAGTTATGGCAGTAGTTACAGCAGACTGTAAGGCAAAGGCAAGTGGGATGGCCAGGTGCAGATGTGTAACAATGAGGACAGGTGTAGTGTGGACAATCTTCACAATAGTGGCCATTATGATGACAGTGGAAGCATATGGTGGTAGTGTCAGCGGGGGGAATGCGAAGACAATTAGGGCAAGAGAGGACATGGGAGGGAGAAGATAGAAAGTGCCAACCATCGACAGTAAAGGTTTGTGGATGATTGGTAGGGATAGAAATTGTGTGGATGTAGTTGTCTTCATCGTCATCATCCAAAGAAGAGTTAATAGTGGTGGGAGTGTCTGCAGGAGGAGGGGAGGACAAGTGAGAGGAAAGGGGAGGAGGTACAGGGATAGGAGATTGGGAGTGAGAAGGAATTGTTCAAGGCATTCAATGTATGAGTTGCATTGGTTATGTGGTAAAGAAAAATAGAGATGGTGAAAGGTAGGGTAAATGGTAGTGGGTGGAAGATTTTTGATAAAGGAGACAAAGCCATGGGTATGAAGGATGGAGAGGATTCAATTGGAAAGTGGTTCGATAGCAAAGCATACAGGGGAAGTTGGGGTGTTGGAAAAGAGAAGGCAATTGTTACAGATGGTGATGTCGGGCCGGTACCCAACGTATCATTCTCCTTCCTAGATGCCCCAGACTCCCCACCGCTATGGGACTTACTCATCAATGATGAGGGGATCTCTGACGAACTGTGGGATTAGTTTGTTGGAGGGGCTCGGCCCTCTACTCGGGTTGATCCATCCTAATGGATCTCTCCGCCTCGCCTTCTCCTGCGATGATGAAATACCTCTCATCATTGCCCCACACCCGATCATCGCCCTGGCTATGTATTAGCTGATCAACGGACTCTGTCCAATGGTCAGCCTCTCTCATTTATCCTTATTCGGACTCATCCTCTTCTGTTGCCTTCTCTGATAGGCAATAGTTACTATATGTAGTAACTTCCCGATATGATCTAGAGAAGCCTGCCCTTATCTAGATCTCCCCTATATAAGTAGCTAGATCAAGTTCATGTAACTCTAACCTTGATCTATGCTATTCTATCACATCATCTTGGTTCCGCTCGCTTGTGATCTTCATTCATATAGATTGTCCAATGCCATGTTATCCCCACATTAGCCAGACACTAACATCATCTAGTGTTTCAGGGGTTCGGCTATAAAGCTAGAAGGACTGCCACTGTCTAGCGCAACTGTCCTCAGTGTCGCCACGTCCCATAACGGGCCTAAGGAACTGCATCACCTTAGGGAGGGACGTGAGAGGTGAGCCACACCAGCCACCTGGATTCCGCCGTAGCCTGCAGCATCCCCCACTGGGCACCGCGAAGTGTAACCAAAGAGTCCTACACGCAGTAGGTGAGGTTCTGAGAACTACTGACTACTAACCAAGAGTCCCCTCGTGGGTGAGCTTAGTAGGGTTGAAGGCCTTGGTGCTGGTGGAACCAGCTGATGTAATCCAGCATCACTTGTTACTGTCACAGTTGACGTAACAAAAGATCAAGGTTATTTGCTTTAGTGCCACTGTGCCTAAAGTATCAGACTATCCAAGAAGTGGTAGAGCAGCCGAGCTACTAGGTGGTAGCAACAAACCGTCAAGACGAGTCATTGGGGCCTCGGAAACTTCCTCGATGGCAAGGACCCTCCAAACCCAAACTCCCCACTTTCCAACCCCCCTCCCTGAGCTCTACGAGAACAGGTGTACCACTCATTCCATGCCCACCGCCGACTCCCCCTTGGTTCTACCTCCTCTGCTCCCTCTGAGACTTCATTGGACACTCCTCCCCTGACACAGTCCTCTGAATGAGATCAGAACCACCCTTCTTCCCCCATCGACATAGAGCTCCCAGACCTCCGAGATGACGAGGAAGACGAGGAAGACATAGGAGAATTCAAGGCCGCTCTTCCCGAAGAATTTAGTGGCAATGCCGAAGACACCCAAAGATGGCTTATGGCCATGTCGGCTTACTTCACCCTTGCAGAAGATAAAATCGGGGACCAAGCCCGAGTCGTTATCTTCCTCAACTGCATGTCTAAAGGCTGAGGCAAGGCCTTCGCAGAGACATGGATGGTTCAACAAGATTGTCAATGGTGGCACAACATGGGACATAGTCCGTGACGCCTTCAAAAGCATGTTTGTTCCTCAGGATTCTGCAGCCCACACACACATATCCCTCACGAATCTCCGCCAGAACACCCGTGATGTCAGAGGATTCGACAACTTCATCTTGGCTTTCTCCCTTCTATCTGCGAGATCCCAGATCTCTGATATTAATGCCCTCTCCAAATGGTTCCTTCGAGGCATTAATCCCGAGATTGCTACCCAACTCACCCTCTCTGGTATACTTAACTCCTCCGGAGTCACCATAGAGAAGATCTACTCAAAAGCCTCTGAGATCGAAGGAAGCCTCCGTCGAATCAAATCCATCAAGACAGGTCCCCAAGTTCCCTATGGCGGAGGGTCTGCTCATCGCGACCCCAATGCTGTGGACGTGGATCGTCTCACAATCTCTCCTGCAGAACGTGCTCGGCATTATCAAGAAGGACGTTGTTTTATCTGCAATAAGGAGAGCTGCACCTCTTGTAATCATCCTGGTTATAGCAGCTCTTGCAAACCGAAAGGCCGTCCCCCTCCCTTCCAGAAAATCTGCTCTACCACCACCTCCCCTAGGACCACTTCCGAGGCAGCCCTGGACACTTTCCTGGAAACTGTCACTCCTCAAAACCGTGAGCAAATGCTTTGCGCCTGCACCACAGTGCTGAATGACAAACTCACAGAAGACGGGCTCCCCCTTGAAGAGGAAGGTCCCTGCACCACCTGAAATGAGGATGTCAGCGTCCTAACTGCTAATGAACACCCTTCCGTTTCTCCTTCTGTTCCGTCTTTTTAATGGGGAGGGATGGACCAATGTTGTCCCCTCCCGAGGTTACCTTAGCTCCTGTATTTATTTCTAGATTGAGACGTAATGCTATTCATTTACCTCTCTCAATCTGGAAAAGGAGCAGGGAAATCATTGGAACAGAAGGATTGATAGATTGTAGAGCAACAGGGTGTTTCATCACCAAACAGGCAGTGAACTGGATGGGATTACCAGAATTCAAGTTAGATACGCCACATTGGGCATATAATGTGGATGGCACCGAAAACAGGTCAGGACTCATAACCCATAAGACTAACATCGTTATAGATTATGGAGGCGTCAAAGAAAGACAAGACTTCCTAATCCTCAATTGCAGCAAGGATGAAGTCATCCTAGGAATGCCATGGTTCTGGGCGATCAACCCGGATATTAACTGGACAGAAGGACGAGTCACGATTACACCGTCCAAATACAAGTGGACCCGGACCGATGCACCCAGGATCCTGGAACAAAGGTACCTGTTATGTTTTCTTGACTATGATGACAGATACAATATCGAAGACGAACTGGTCAAGAAGTTCACACAATGGGTCCTGGCGGAATGGTACCGCTTTATGCGCGAGCACGGGGAAGGACCAGAACATTGGGTCAGGAAGACCACCATCTCAACGACTTTGGTGCAACAAGCAGAGAAGGCCACTGTCACACTACCGACGGCATTCGAGGAGTTCGCCGGTGTCTTTGCGGAGAAGACAAACTCCTCTCTGCCTCCATCCAGGTCATACGATCACATGATCAAACTGAAGGACTCCTTCATACCAAGACGGGCCAAGACATACCCCCTTAGCCCACCCGAACAACAAGCCTGCAAGGAATTTATTGAGGAACACCTCAAGTGGGGCAAAATCTCTTCTTTGAAGTCCCCCCAAGCCTCTCCCTTCTTTTTCATCAAAAAGAAGGATGAAAAACTCTGCCCCTGCCAACACTACTGGTATCTTAACGAGCACACCATCAAGAACGCCTACCCCTTGCCACTTATCTCCGATCTCATAGATAAGCTCAAAAGATCATCAATTTTCACCAAATTCGACGTTAGGTGGGGTTACAACAACATGCAGATCAAGAAAGAAGACCAGTGAAAAGCGGCGTTTATCACTCCTCAGGGGCTCTTCGAACCGAATGTCATGTTCTTTGGAATGTGCAATTCCCCTGCGACATTCCAAGCCTTCATGGATGACCTCTTTGCCAACTATATTGCAGAAGGATGGCTCGTCATCTACATGGACGACCTCTTTATCCACTCCTCCAACCAGGCTACCCACGACAAACGAATCTGGAAGGTTCTGCAATGGTTTGCAGAACAGGAAATGTACCTCAAGCTGGAAAAGTGCACCTTCTCCGCCTCCGAAGTCAACTATCTCGGCATGATAGTCGGGAGGGGCGGGGTCCACATGGACCCAGTCAAGCTGGATACCATCAAACAATGGAAGACCCCTAAGGGAGTGAAATCCGTTCGCTCCTTCCTCGGATTCTATAACTTCTATCAGAAGTTTATACCATCTTTCTCGGACATTGCTCAACCTCTCTTGGATCTCACCAAATCCTCCACCCCCTGGACGTGGGGGCCGGCACAGAAAACGTCATTCTGCACTCTTCAAGAAGCTTTTACAAAGGAACCTGTCCTCACCTTCCCGGATACTACGAAGCCCTTCACCCTCATGACGGATGCCTCGCTGACTGCCTCTGGAGCGGTGCTCATGCAGTCGAACTCGAATGGAGACCTCCAATCCTGCAGATATTTATCCCAGTTGTTCTCCCCAGCCGAACGAAATTATGACATTTTCGATTGAGAACTTCTGGCCGTAATCTGAGGACTAGAAGAATGGAGGCAGTATCTCCTAGGGTCACCCCACATGGTGACGGTTCTTACCGACCATAAGAACCTAACGTACTTCAAGGAACCACACAAGCTGTCCTGACGACAGGCTCGGTGGTTATTATTCCTCCAGGACTTTGACATGGTCTACAAGGCCCTCCCTGGAACACAAATGGCCCCTGCGGACGTGCTTTCCCACAGGGATGACGTGGATACCTCTGGCGATAATGCAAACATGCAACTGCTTCCCTCGGAAGCCTTTGATCACCAGATCAATCAAATAGACGTTGCTCTGCAGGACAAGATCGCCTTCTCCACCCCTTTGGACCCCCTGGTTCTTCAGGCTCTCTCTGCCATGGCAAAGGAAGAGCCACTCTTTGGTCGTTCCCGCCCTGAGGAATGGACCTTCACTGACGGAAAGCTGTATTTCTGTGGTCAGTTATACATTCCTGCCGAGGCTCATCACGCACTCGTGCAGGAACTCCACAACTCCCCTGCAGGTGGCCACGAAGGCCATCTTTGCACAATTGCTAGGATCTCCCAGGACTTTTGGTGGCCCAGCCTCTCTACGTTCGTCCAGAAATATATTTCCAGTTGTGTGGTTTGTCAGGCAAACAAAGTGAATACCCACCCCATCGGTTGCCGCCCGCCACCCCTTTCAACACCTCTCCATGGACCTCATCACGAACCTTCCTCCAGTCTTTGGTTTTGACTCTATCATGGTCGTGGTCGACCATGGCCTTAGTAAGGGGGTAATTCTCTGCCCCTGTTCAAAAACCATAGACGCGGCCGGCATCGCCAAGCTCTTTTTCAAGAACATATTCAAAAGATATGGTCTCCACGACAAACTCATCTTGGACTGGGATCCCCAATTCGCTTCAGCATTTGCACACGAACTGGCACGCCTCTTGGATTATGATCTAGCCCTGTCTACCGCCTACCATCCCCAAACCAATGGAGAAACAGAACGGTACAACCAAGAACTGGAGACCTACCTCCGGATCTTCTGCGACGCCCAACCCCACAAGTGGCTCGAGAACCTCCACCTTGCAGAGTTCTCCCACAACTCTGCCACCCATTCAGCACCGGCAAAACCCTGTTCTCTCTCATCATGGGGTATGAACCCCAGTCTTACCCCCCACTCAAAAAGACCTTCCTCCCAGCCCTCGAGACATGGTTGTCTCAACTAGACGAAGCCTGGAAAGAAGCTGAAGCCACCCACAAACTGGCGCAACAACGGATGAAGGAACAAACCTTCTCCCACTTCTCTCCCTGGAAAATCAGGGATAAGGTTTGGCTGGAAGCCAAAAACCTTAAACTGCAAGTCCCCTCTCGGAAACTAGTGGCCAAACAAACTGGCCCATTTGAAACCACCCAAGTCATCTCTGTGGTTGTGTACTGCCTCAAGATCCCAAAGACCTGGAAGATTCACAATGTCTTCCATGCCTCACTTCTATTATCATACAAGAAAACTCCCGAGCATGGCCCAAACTTCGCACGGCCCCCTCTGGAACTAGTAGGAACAGAAGAGGAATATGAAATTGAGAAGATCATCAATCATTGGAGAACACCGAAACGAAGGCAATATCTGATCCACTGGAAAGGCTATCCAGACTCTGAACGAACTTGGGAAACTGAGGGAAACCTCGGCAATGCCACTGCCCTCCTTCTGGAGTATAAAAGACTACACAAACTGTAGTGTTCAAATCCATGATCGAACCTACTCTCCAGTCTATTCTCCTCACCCTTTCCCGAGTCTCCCAAGCCCTCACCCAAGCTCGTCTCCAAGTCCAATACTCCAACTTAGACATTCCCAGGCATGCCGCAGAACATTCTTGCTTCTGCCGGATCAACTATTGTCCTTATCATCAGGACTACTAGTTGATGACTCTCACCCCATTCTCCATTTGTCTCGGAAGACTCTCCGTCTTCACATATCGCCTCTTCTATACATCCCTACTCAAGAACCCACAGATGTTCCAGGCCTTCAAGGACCTCCCCTCCTCCACCGCCGACAACTCCATTGTCTACGTCGCCGAACTGTTCAGGGCATACTCAGCCCTTCACACCCTTCTCACCTGGGCCACCTGGTGCTCGGCAAGTGCCCCTAACCCTCTCTTCTTGGCCACCACTGAGAACCCTCCCGTCATCATCGGACTTGAACAGGGACTGTCCACCGCGAAAGAACTCACCCTCAACCTTTTATACATCGAGGGATTCAACTTCTCTATATCCCTCCTCCCTGGAGAACTCGTCAATGCTGTCCTGCTTCCCATCCTTTCTGCTCTTTCGGAAGAAGAGAGAGACTCTTTCTTCAATGATCAACCTGTATCCCCTGGAGAACCCCTCTCTCACCGTTCCCGTGTCCTCCACCCCGTCGGCAGAGGCAGAAGTCCTGCTGAAGACCATCCAAGAGCTGGAGGATCTCCTCAAGAGTACTCCAACTCCACCTGCGTCCCAACCAGACCTACCACCCCAGAATCTGTCTCCTCCCCCCTTCTACCACCCAATAGAGGACGTCCTGCCTCCCGCACCCTTCGCTGCCGGGGAGCAGTCATTTTCAGAGCAGGGATACCCTTTACCCCCTCCTCCAAACACCTTCGCCCCATTCTGGCAAGAGCTCCAAAGAGGAGCATTGACTCTTCCACTGCTCCTATGGAATCTCTATCGATTCTCCTTACCGTTGGATCAACGGCAGACTCCCCAGGCCTGGATGTTGGTACCCATCCCTCACAAGACATACCCTCTCCCTCTCCCCTTTCTGTCTGACTCTGTGGTTTCCCCCTCCCTACTCCACCCCATTGCTTTGAGTGCAACATCCCAGGGCACTATAGATCCGAGTGTCCTTAATACTGATGTCCCCTCTGCCATCTCTCAGCCCCTGGACACCCACAGTATCGTTGCCTAGAGTTACGATGCACTCACTGCAACCTCCAGGGTCACTCCCACTCTTGTTGCCCTTCCCCCAACCCCTTCTCCTCCCAGGAATGGGACCTCACCACTTATGAGAAGAACCCTGGTGACAGCAGCCCTTGAGGAGTCTGAGCTGGAGCTTCAGACATATGAGGAGGGTATTGTTACAGATGGTGACATTGGGCCAGTATCCGACGTATCATTCTCCTTCCTAGATGCCCCAGACTCCCCACCGCTATGGGACTTACTTGTCAACGACAAGGGGATCTCTGACGAACTGTGGGATCAGTTTGTTGGAGGGGCTCAGCCCTCTACTTGGGTTGATCCATCCTAATGGATCTCTCCGCCTCGCCTTCTCCTGCGATGATGAAATACCTCTCATCATTGCCCCACACCTGATCATCGCCCTGGCTATGTATTAGCCGATCAACGGACTCCGTCCGATGGTCGGCCTCTCTCATTTATCCTTATTTGGACTCACCCTCTTCTGTTGCCTTCTCTGATAGGCAATAGTTACTATATGTAGTAACTTCCCGATATGATCTAGAGAAGCCTGCCCTTATCTAGATCTCCCCTATATAAGTAGCTAGATCAAGTTCATGTAACTCTAACCTTGATCTATGCTATTCTATCACATCATCTTGGTTCTGCTCGCTTGCAATCTTCATTCATATAGATCGTCCAATGCCGTGTTATCCCCGCATTAGCCAGACGCTAACATCATCTAGTGTTTTAGGGGTTTGGCCATAAAGCTAGAAGGACTGCCACTGTCTAGCGCGACTATCCTCAGTGTTGCCACGTCCCGTAACGGGCCTAAGGAACTGCATCACCTTAGGGAGGGACGTGAGGGGTGAGCCACACCAGCCACCTGGATTCTGCCATAGCCTGCAGCATCCCCTGCTGGGCACTGTGAAGCATAACCAAAGAGTCCTACACGCAGTAGGTGAGATTCTGAGAACTACTGACTACTAACCAAGAGTCCCCTCGCGGGTGAGCTTAGTAGGGTTGAAGGCCTTGGTGCTGGTGGAACCAGCTGACGTGATCCAGCGTCACTTGTTACTGTCACAGTTGACGTAACAGCGATGTGCTTGAGCGAGGCTGTGGAAGAGATGAATCAGTTTGTGGATGATAGTATCTTCCTGATATAAAGGGTCATGTTCAAGTGTGAGGAGAAGATGTGGTGTATCCATTATGGCGGTGTAAAGAAGATAGGCAGTATTGGTGGGGAGGAAGAGAGGAAAGACATGGTGATGGCATAGTGAAAAAGTCAGAGTGGATTGGGAAGAGGAGGAGAGTGAAGAGAGAAAGGCCATCAGTCATGGTAAAGACAATCAGAAAATTTACAGAAATATGAATGTTGGGCAATATGAGTTGGAATGTTGAGGTGGGGATGGCATTTTTGAAATTGAGCTTGAATGAGGGTGGTGTGAATGCAGGCGATGGTGAGGAAGAGAGTGGAAAGGTCAGTATTCATCCATTGTGAGATACTCATGAAGAGACTGTCAAGCAAGGGGGAATGTTTATGTTAGAGGTTATGGCATTGTTTATAGGCTGAAAGGATTAAGGTGGAGTGGTGGAGGTTGGATTTGGGTTCCCAAGTGTTTTCTGCAGCAGAGTATCCTTTCCAGGATGTAAGATACAAGTGGTGGCTTTTCAGACCTTTATGAGAGAGGATGGCTTCAACTTCATATTCTTCTTCATTATCTATGATGTCTGGTGGTGGTTCAGAGAAGGACAGTCCATATGCTTTGGTGGAGTGATAAGAAGATAGAAGAGTGGCATGGAAAACATCATGTATTTTCCAGGTACATAGGAGTTTTAGTCAGTAGGTAAGGGGGGATAGAACATGGGTGATTTCGAAAGGACCTAGTCTTTTGGAAGACAGCTTCTGAGAAGGGAGATGGAGATGGAGATTAGTTGTTTCTAACCACACCTTATCACCTACTTTCCATGGTGTGAATTGATGGGAAGATCATTGGGTCATGAGGCATTGTGCAGAATCATGTGCAGCAAGAGCTTCTCTGCATGCTTCTTCAAGGGAGGAAAGACAGTCTTCAAGTGCTGGGAGGAAGGTTTTTCCGAGGGGTGGATAAGTGCATGATTTGAAGCCATAGAGAAGGGAGAATGGGGATTTCTTTGTGGAGCTATGCGGCATGGAGTTATGATGGAATTCAGCAGAAGATAAGAACTGCACCCAGGAAGTGGGGTTGTTGATGCAAAAGATGTGGAGATAAGTCTCAAGTTCTTGATTGGTTCATTCAGTTTGACTGCTGGTTTGGGAATGATAGGTGGTGGAGAGTTGTATGTCATATTTGAGTAGACAAGTGAGTTCTCTGGCAAATGCAGATGCAAATTGAGGACCGCAGTCGGATATGAGAGTATCATGTAAACTGAAGCATTTGAAGATGTGGTCAAAGAAAAGTTGTGCAATTCTGGCTGCATCAATGGTTTTAGCACAAGGAATGAGGATTACCCCCTTTGTAAGGCTGTGGTTGACCACGACCAAGATAGAATCAAAGCCAGAGGAGGGGGGAAGGTCAGTGATGAGATCAATGGAAAGTTGGTGGAAGGGAAGGATAGTGGAGGAGGAGATTGGGGTGAGGGGAGGGGAGGTGTTGCCAATCTATGGGACCTAATAAAGCTCCCAGGATGCACAACACTAAACCTAGCTTTTGAGTAGAGACTAGAGCAAGACTTTTTGTAGGGAAACCCAACAAGAACTAGACTGGAGTTCTTGGAGCATTGCATGTTCACTTTATATACTACTATATATGTTTGTATCTATTTGTAAATGGTCTGTGCATAGGGCATAGGGTATGATGTCATAGATAAGTAAGCAAGTCTAGACTAGTTCTAGATTGCGGTAATTAAGTAACCCATCCCTAGATCCTTCTAGAATCACAGAGATTAAATAAACGTGTATGGAATGTTCTAGATTGTTCCCATGATCACATGATGAAAGCATGATAAGGTCACATGACCTCAAAAAGCACATGATTGGTCATATGACTGTCACATGTTAAGTTAAATAGGAGTCGAATTTAACATTACACCCTCTCTATGGGTCGACTTCCAGGTGACTAAAGGTGGGAACTGATTCCATCATATTCTCATAAGGTTTAAATAATAGATCGAAAGAAGCTTGCACCATCCCCAGCTTCCATGGTGCATTCACATTCAATGCGTAAAAGTCCCTGATTGCCTCCTTGGCCGAAGCGAGGTTTGATTCAGGCTCCCACATACTGTTACGATTTATCATATGTTGTCTTCTATGCCATCTTTTTCCTTGTTGCCTTCTTATCGTTACCAGCATTGTCGGGCTGCGCATGGTAACCCTTGTACCCTTTATAGCTTTGCCTGCCCTTATGACTTCCCTTTTGGTATCCCATTTCCCACGACTGTCGAGTATATAAACCTAGCATAGTACTGCGTTTGTTCTTCACGCTAGTCTTACTCGAATCATCATCATCCCCTGTACTTCCTAGCATGAACCCCGAATTTCTATTAGTCTTCGTCCTACTATTGAGTGGACGCTAGACTCCCTTGTCCTTGAATCCCTCTAGAGTCCCTAGAGGCTACGTCTATGACAGAGAGTCCCTCTGTTCCTTCGTCCTTGAACCCCTGGTAGAGTCCCTACCAGCACGAACCTTTGAACCTACGAGACGTATCCTCGTCTCAAGAATTCTGACCTCGAACGCTCGAGTCTACAGTTGTCCTACTTTAGGCCAACCGTAACAAAAGACTAGTGTTCTCTATCAAGACTACCATCGTTGTAGGTCTTCACCATATCTCAACAACCACCCTCCGACCCTCGCTGGGGCTTACGTGGCCTCACCGATACCCACGACTTGTCACCTGCCCCTTCCCCTCCATCTGAGGAAGACTACCTTGACCCCGACGTACCTATTCAAAACGTCAACGACCCTGACCCTGCCCTTGATCTATCGCATCAACTATCTGCTGCGTTAGCTCTACCCCGAACACCCACACCTCTGTCACCGACTACCCACCCCTCTCACATAGTCTTTGTCCCACCACCACCACCACCACCTTCGAACACTATGACTACCAAACCTACTGAACTTCGCCTCGGTACCCCCGAACATTTCGATGGATCGTTTGATAAATCCCAGGCCTGGATGAACACCGTCCAATTCTACCTCGTTGTTAACAAAGCCGTCTATGACACTGATGAGAAGAAGATTGCTTTTGCTCTCTCATACATGACAAAGGGGTCCGCCCTTACCTGGGCTACCACCTTCCGTACCAGCTGTATATCTGGTACCACGATCTCCTTTGGATCCTTCGCAGACTTTGTTACCGCTTTTGAAACGTCCTTCAAACAGAGGGATGTTACCAGAACGGCGGTCGCTTGGCTCACCACCACACGCATGACGAGGAAGAGAGACGGAACCTACTCTCCCTCACTCACCGAGTACATCTCTACGTTCCAAAACAACGTTGCTCTCACCGCCATCGCCGACCACAATGTTCTCATCAGCTATTTCTCCGCAGGAATTCCCCCTTCCCTCATGAAACGAATCATGTCAATGGACACGGTCCCCGCAAAAATAGAAGAATGGTATGCAAAAGCTATCCATTTCCAAACACAGTGGGAACGAGCGGAGGAGATAGCCCAACATAACCAACAACCTACTAAAGGAACCTACCATTCTTTCACTACTCCATCTACCAAAAGCCAAGACCCCGATGCGATGGACGTTGACGTCATAAAAATTACCCGGTTGACCCCAGAAGAAAGAAAGCGATGTATCGAAAAGGGGCTTTGCTTTAGATGCCGGAAATCTGGACATCTCAGTGGAGCATGCCCTGCTTTCTCCTCTCCTGCCAAGAAAGTTCGCCGCATAAAGAAAGAAGAAACCACTAGCGAACAAATCCCTTCACTGAAGGAAATCGATGATGACGATGAGGATGTGGTGAGGCGGGTGTCATTCTCTACGGATTTTTGAATCGGGAAGACCCAACAACGCAGTCTTCCCTTCCTTCTAGCACGCGTGTAACTGTACAAACTCTATCGAAATCTATGCGAATCCCCCTCCAAATTATTGAACCCACGCATGCTATGAAAGTCATTGATACCCACGCCCTGGTTGATAGTGGAGCAGACATCTCTTGCCTAGACTATCACTTTGCTCGAAAAAACCATCTACCACTCACCAAATTACCCACCCCCGTCCTCATCCGAAACGCTGACCTATCCGAAAATAAACAAGGGCCGATCAGACATACTTGTCGTCTCTTTCTCAATATAGCAGGGATCACCCATGATGTAACTTTTCACGTCATGGCATGTGGAAAAGAAAACATAATCCTCGGACTCCCCTGGTTGCGAACCGCCAACCCCACAATAGACTGGCGAGGGAAAACGCTGTCAATCCCTGTATCAACCGACCAATCACGACTCCTGTATACTCTCCATTCAGAAGACCGAAACCGTTACAACCAAGTATATTCTAAACTATCGATCCCTCGAGTCCACAAAACCTCGGTTCATCGTATCACTGACCACCACCTCTTCTCTTACCTTCAAAACGAAGGTGAAAACCAATTCATTGAGAGAGCATTGGACAACCGAGCGATCTTTCGTCTCCTGCGATGTGGGAATCGATTCATCCCAAATCACTCCCCAATCATAGCGAAGCTCACCACGGCCACGGAATTGGCAGCTGCAGCGGAGAAACTGAAACCCAAGGCCGTCCTTCCTCCCGAGTACGAATTGTTTGCCTCGGTATTTTCAAAAGAAGCCACCGCCTCCCTTCCTCCCTCACGACCCTATGACCATGAAATAAATCTCGACGACACTTTCACGCCCAAGATTGGGAAACTCTATCCGTTAACCCCAGACGAAAGGAAAGCAACCGAAGAATTCATTGATGAACACCTCGCCTCGGGGAAGATACGCCCATCGAATTCACCACAAGCGTCTCCATTCTTCTTTGTGAAAAAGAAAGATGGAGGGTTACGTCCTTGTCAAGACTACTGCTACGTGAATGAACACACTGTCCGAGATGCATACCCACTACCCCTCATTTCTGACCTCATCGACAAATTACAAGGAGCGAAACTTTTCACCAAATTCGATGTACGCTGGGGCTACAACAACGTTCGCATCAAAGATGGACACCAATGGAAAGCGGCGTTTGTCACACATCGAGGTCTCTTTGAACCAACGGTCATGTTTTTCGGACTCTGTAACTCTTTGGCGACCTTTCAACGGTTCATGAACAATTCATTCAGGGATATGATCACCGAAGGATGGCTAGTGATTTACATGGACGATCTCCTTATCTTCTCCCCAGATGAAGCCACGCACACCGAACGGACGAAACGAGTGCTTCAACGAATGCTCGAGTTGGACCTTCATTTGAAACTGGAAAAATGTACCTTCGCCGCCACCGAGGTAGAATATCTCGGTATGATCGTCCGACCAGGAACACTCGCTATGGATCCTATAAAGCTCAACGGCATCGCCAACTGGCCCACCCCAACAAGAGTAAAAGATGTCCGATCATTTTTAGGATTTGCCAACTTCTACCGACGCTTCATTCCCAATTATTCCACCATTGCCCGCCCTCTCATCGACTTGACTAAGAAGAATCTCCCCTGGCAATGGACCAACACCCAAGACGCCGCGTTTTCCACCTTAAAACGCCTCTTTCTCTCTAAATCGGTCCTGCAACTTTCCGACCCATCACGACCCTTCACCCTCACCGCCGATGCTTCTAAATATGCGTCAGGCGCCATCCTACTCCAAACAGATGCCAATGGTGACTGGCATCCCTGCTCATATCTCTCCCAATCCTTCTCCCCCACGGAACGGAATTATGACATTTATGATCGGGAACTCCTCGCGATCATCCGCGCTCTTAAGACTTGGCGCCATTACCTACATGGATCCCCATTCCCTGTCCAAGTCTTCACTGACCACAAAAACCTTACATTCTTCCGTTCCCCCCAACGTCTGAATTGCCGCCAAGCTCGTTGGCTATTGGATCTTGCCGACTTTGACCTCCGCCTTACCCATGTCCCCGGTTCCCAATTAGCAGGTCCTGATGCCCTCTCTCGTCGCCCCGATCTCCTTCCCCCCTCCGACTCCGATAACGTCGATGTCACCCTCCTTCCCCCTTCTTTATTCGTCCACGTCATCGACTCCACCCTCTCCTCCCAAATCGCCTCCTCCTCCACCTCCGATCCTCTCGTACTTCAAGCCCTCCAGTCTATGGATGGCTCCATCCCTCCGGCCTTCCGCTCCCGGTTGTCGGATTGGCAGCATATTGACGGCGTCCTCACCTATCAAGGCCGCGTCTACGTTCCACCTGACAATGGCCTTCGCCATGCCATCCTCAGTCGCTGCCATGATCACCCTACTGCGGGCCACCCTGGTTTCCTAAAAACCCGCCAACTCGTTGCCGCGGACTTCTGGTGGCCGGGCCTTGCCTCCTACGTCCGTGCCTATGTCGCTGGCTGCGCCGTCTGCCAACAAAATAAAGCGAACACCCACCCTCTCTCTCCCCCCTCTGCCCCAATTCCATCCTCTTGCCCCCTCCCCTTCTGCCAAATATCCTGCGACCTCATCACGGATCTTCCTCCCTCCGCCGGGTTTGATTCCCTCTTGGTCGTGGTGGACCACGGCCTTAGTAAGGGGGTGATTCTTTGCCCCACTAAGAAATCTGTCACAGCCGAAGGAATAGCATCGCTCTTTTTCCATAAGGTCTTCCTTCGCTTCGGACTATATATGAAAATCATCTCAGATCGTGGACCGCAGTTTGCCTCAAAATTCGCTAAAGAATTAAGCCGTATCCTTCGATACAATCTCGCCCTCTCTACTGCCTACCACCCCCAAACTGATGGTGAGACGGAACGGGTCAACCAAGAAATAGAAACATATCTTCACATCTTTTGCGGCAACCAACCCACCACTTGGGCTGATTCCATTACCCACGCTGAATTCGCACACAATCATCGCCCCCACTCAGTAACAGGCAAATCTCCTTTCTTCTTAATGATGGGATATGAACCCATAGCACTCCCAACCATCCTTTCCACCGCATCCGTTCCTGCCGTGGAACTACGACTCAAGAATCTGACGGCAGCACGAGATGAAGCATTGGCTGCCCATGAACTGGCCCGTCAAGTGATGACCCGTCGAACAAGGAAACCCTTCTCTCCTTTTTCAAAAGGAGATAAAGTGTGGTTAGAAGCCCACAATTTGAAACGGCAGATAACCAACCCAAAGTTCGCCCCTAAACGAGAAGGACCCTTCCCTATCATAAAAGTCTTATCTCCTATCACTTACGAATTAAAAATCCCAAAGACGTGGAAAATCCACCCCGTCTTCCATGCTTCGCTCTTATCGCCCTATAGCGAAACAACCGTACACGGCCCGAACTTTCCAAAACCCCCTCCTGACCTTATCGAGGGAGAAGAGGAATACGAAATAGAAAAAATCCTACGCCACCGCGGCCCTCCGTCAAACCACTCCTTCCTAATCCGATGGAAAGGATTCTCCGCAGAAGACGACTCGTGGGAACCAGAACGGAACTTGAAACATTCCAAGTCCGCTCTCAATGAGTATAAGAAACGACATCCCTCTGCGTTTTCCTCTTAAACCTCTTCTTCCATCAACCATCATGACCGTAGAACTTTCTTCCCCAGTCTTCCCTTCTCTTAACAGTCCTCTTCCCTCTTGTACCTTATCTTCTCCGTCTTCATTAGAAATGTCTTCACCCTCCGTCATTGAATCCGTTACACGACCCCCTACTCCTCATCCCTCTGCCATCCTCACACCCCCTCCACCCGAAGAAGATTTCTCTCCTATGTCCATAGCGTCCACTCCTTCTGACGATCTCCATCCGGGAGTCCTCTCAGTCGACGTCCCCATCTACGCCCACCGACTACGTGATCTACCTACCCAACTCCAGTTAGACTTGATGCTAGATCGTCTCAAAGATTCCCGTCTAGCTTCCACCCTTGACGCCCACATGGACGTGGGATCCCCTCTCTACGCTTTATACAAGATCTTCTTACAAGTGGAATGCCTCGATGCACTCTATTCTATTAGTACCTCGATCGCCCAGGTCGACTTATGGGCGACTATGGTACGGAGTATCAAGGACAACCTCGAAGGGGAAATTCTCCTAGCGTTGCAACAACTAGGGATGCCGGAGTTCGTCGAAGATATAGAACGTTACCTTTGGCAGATCGCCCCCAATGTCATTCATCCAAAAACCCCGTCTGCTTCCTCCTCTCCCCTTGAACCAGAAGAACAGCGACTAATCGAAGCAATGGAGGCTAACTGGCGTGGCCATGACGGTACTTCACCCCTTACTCCCTCTTATCCTCGGTATCACGATGCCTGTTTCGCATGCCGACGCCTTGGTCATGTATGCGTTAACTGTCGATACTATCAATGCCCTTCATGCCTGGAGTGGGCACCCAATCACACCCAGAGGAACTGCCCTCGTAACCGCACCCATCATCGCCGTACATCTACGACATCGTCCTTCTCTTCGCAGTCACCACCTTCGCCCACTCCATTGCCAGTACCCCATCGCTCACGAGGAGCTGGCCCTTTACGCCGACGTACGGCACGAATTCACTGCCCAGCTCCCTGTCGTCGCAATCACCCCATCATACACGACGACAACCATGATCTTGACCTTGCATGGAACGATGCCGCCTACGCAAACACCTCAGGCTCTCCCGGACCGGAATACGGGGGGTTCAATTGAGGCGAATACGGAGTTTCGCCATAAGACGGGGGTAATGTTACGATTTATCATACGTTGTCTTCTATGCCATCTTTTTCCTTGTTGCCTTCTTATCGTTACCAGCATTGTCGGGCTGCGCATGGTAACCCTTGTACCCTTTATAGCTTTGCCTGCCCTTATGACTTTCCTTTTGGTATCCCATTTCCCACGACTGTCGAGTATATAAACCTAGCATAGTACTGCATTTGTTCTTCACACTAGTCTTACTCGAATCATCATCATCCCCTGTACTTCCTAGCGTGAACCCCGAATTTCTATTAGTCTTCGTCCTACTATTGAGTGGACGCTAGACTCCCTTGTCCTTGAATCCCTCTAGAGTCCCTAGAGGCTACGTCTACGACAGAGAGTCCCTCTGTTCCTTCGTCCTTGAACCCCCGGTAGAGTCCCTACCAGCACGAACCTTTGAACCTACGAGACGTATCCTCGTCTCAAGAATTCTGACCTCGAACGCTCGAGTCTACAGTTGTCCTACTTTAGGCCAACCGTAACACATACGTTCTTCGTCACTGTATCCTTTCCAGTGAACGAGGAATTCCATACGCCATCCTTTGAGGCATGAATCGATGATCCGTTCCACCTCCCATTCCTCATGCCCTTCGTCTGTGACCTGCACAGGACCCAGCTTGTAAACCGGCTGTCCAGGGAGACATTCCTTATAGGGTTTAACCCAGGATACATTAACTACTGGATGAATCTTCATCGATCTCGGCAGTTGGAGTTCCATGGTGTTATCGCCTTTCATAGATAAAACTTTAAAGGGGCCCAGCCACCTTTCTGTCAGCTTTTTAGACAGACGAGTTGTGTGAAGGTTCAGATTCTCAGTGCTAAGCCACACGAGATTGCCTTCTTTATAAATAGGGCTTTGTGACCTCTTCTTTTCACTTTGGGTCACCATCTGGTCGCTCACTTTCTTCAAGTTTTCCTTTACTTGATCAAGGGTCATTGCGAAATCTTTTGCAAATAAATTAGCCGCTGGGGCCTTAACCTCCTGAGGTTCTATTCCCATATGGGGTTCATATGAGCATGTGACCTGCAAGGGGCTCTTTCCGGTAGCCGAGTGTACTCAATTATTATAGTGAAATTGTGCCAGCACAAGCCATTCCACCCAAGAATTCTGTTTCTCTGCAGTGAACAGCCTTAAATATTGTTGTAGATCTCGATTTACAAATTCCGTTTGTCCGTCCGTCTATGAATGGAACACCGTCAACATGTGTAACTTGATGTTCAACATCTTGCTGAGATCTTTCATGACCTGGGATGTGAACTATGGTCCTCGGTCAGAGATAAGACTACATGGAAGCCCATGTACTTTCCACATGTGGTCTCGATAAAGTTTTGCCATTTGGAGTGCTGTTACACTCTTCGTGGTGGGTATAAATACTGTTTCTTTGGAAAATCGGTTGACTACCACAAGGATCGAGTCATATCTGTCGCTCACTGGTAAGTCGGTAATGAAATCTGCAGAAATATCCTGCCATGGTCTTTCTGGGACAGGATTTGGATGAAGTTTCCTGGCTGGCAGGACATTGGTTGGTTTCATATGTGCACAACGTTCACAGTGTGTGCAGTATTCCTTGATTTGTTGTTAAACTCCTTCCCAGTAATAATACCAAGAGAGAAGCTCGATTGTTTTGTTGGGTCCACACTGGCCTGCTACCATGGAGTCATGATAGAGGGTGATGACTGATTGCCGAAGGTCATCCTCTTTGGGGACATAAATTTTGTTATTAACGATGATAAAATCACTGTCCATTATGAATCCTGCGAGGGATCCTTCCTTAAATTTACTCTGGGCATTTTTAATTCACTTCAAAGTCTTTTCTTCTTCATCTCTTATCTCAATCCTTTCCTCAACTGATCAAACATGTTCTTCGGAGATCACCATAATTTCTTGGTTGTCGGATTCTATTCTGATCATGTGATCTTCTCACCTAGAGAGCACATCGGCTTTCCCCATTTGGGCTCCAGGTTTCTTGATAAGAATGTAATCGAATTGAGATAGGTATTGCGCCCATCTCACTTGTCGTTGATTGAGGTTCTGAGATTTCATAAAATACTGGAGGTTGGCATGATTGCTCCAGATTTTGAATTGTGGTGCTCCTTCTAGGTGATGCCTCCATTGCTCTAGTGCCAAGATGATTGTGAGCATTTCCTTATCAGCAATCATGTAATTACATTGCTTGGGAGACATGCTGTGTGATGAGAAAGCCACAGGGTGCCATTTCCCATCCTTCTCTATCGAAAGAATTGCTCTGGTCGCGAAGTCAGATGCATCACATTCTAAGCGGTACTGGGCATTGTCCGCTGGGTAAGCAAGTACCAGTGCAGTGGTAAAACTTGCTTTTAATTGATCGAATGCTTGTTGTTCCTTTTGTGTCCAGATCCAAGCCTTGTCTTTTTTGGTTAAATCATTCAAGGATCATGATTTAATCAAGAAGTCCTTGATGAATCTACAATAGAAATTGGCTAGTCCTAAAAAGGATCTAACTCCTTTGACATTTATAGGTGTCAGCCATTCGAGTACAGCTTTCACCTTGTCTTTTTCCATCTTTATTCCTTCTGTAGATACTATCATCCCAAGGAATTCGACTTCCTTGACCTTAAACATACACTTTTCTGGCTTGATGAAAAGGTTATTTTCTTCCAATCATCATAACACTTCTAGTATGATACGATCGTGTTCCGCTTCATCGTCTGTTTTTGTAAAGATCATGATGTCATCGATATATACAATGACATATGCTTGCATATCTGCAAAGATGTCATTCATCATTTGTTGAAATGTAGCGGGTGAATTACATTGTCTAAAATACATCACGAGAGACTCGAATGCTCCTCGGTGACATACAAAGGCTCCTTTCCATTCATCACCTTCCTTTACTCTTACGTTGTTGTATCCCCAATGTAAGTCCATCTTCATGAACAGCTTTGATCCTTTCAGACGATTGATCAGCTGACTGATGAGTGGTAGCAGATAATTATTTTTAATTGTCCACTCATTCAGGTACCGTTCTTCCCATCCTTTTTGGGAATAAAGAACACCAGCGAGATTTGTGGAGACTTTGAAGGCCTTATATAGCCTTTTGCTAGTTGATCGTCAATGAAGGTGTCAACTTCTTTTTGCTCTTCCACCGACATGGGGTCGAGCTTTCCTTTCCTAGGTACGAACCCAGGTTTGAGATCTATTGCATGATCCCAGGGTTTTTGTTTGGGCATTCGCTCTGAAGCCTTCTTGGAGAAGACTTCCAAGTACTTGTGATATTCCCTAGGTACCATTTCTTCAACCATAAGGTCTTTCTTAGGCGTCTCCAGTGCCTTTATTTTATGATATATGTATGGCATATCGTTGATTTTCTTTTCTTCTAGTGTCCGTACAAATACTGGGGAGTCCTGAAGGAAATAGCATGTCCTTGGGCATCTCGTAAGTTTGACTGTGCCTTTTTGCCAGTCTATTTCGGGGTTGTGTTTGGCCAACCACGTATATCCCAGGATGACCGAGTTTTTGCCTAAGTTGATAACTTCAGCTTCCATCTTTTCTCGGTGTCCTTGATAGTTGATGATTAATTCCGCAGTATGGGTAATACTTCCGGCAGAGTTCCTTGTACCATCAACATTAAAGATGGGGATTGGTTAGTCCAACTTCTTTGTGGGGATTTGTTTCCTTTTAACCCACTCCTTGTCTATGAAGATGCTGTTTGTGCCACTGTCTAGTAATGCTCTTGTGGAGTTCATCTTTTGTTTGTATGTGGATGGTGCTACTGTATGTTCATGTCAAGACAGATCTCCTTCTTGATTTTCATGGACCTAATAAGGATCTGGTCTGGGGTTTCTACCATAATAGATACACTATTTTTTTGTGTTTTATTTTTGACCAAATTAAGCCTGCAATCCCATGCAGCAAGCTTACTTTCGTAAGTCCCAGTCTCAGTTGAAGAAGTAGAAATACATGATTCAGTATCCGAAATTGTCCTATTTTGGGAGTCGAAGAATTCTTGTTCTTCTTCTCCATAAACGTCTAAATATAAGTATCGGTTACTGGAGCACCGGAGCTTCGCTTCTGGGATCTCTTCCCCTCATGGTAAAATGTCTATGTTACATATTCTAGGGTCCTTTGCCTTTGTCACACCCAGATCATGACTCAGGCTCTGCCTTTTCCCTTTTCCATAACTGATAGGTCAGTGAAGTAGGCCTTCATCATCTTGAAGTCCATTCCTTCTAGGGCCCTTAATCTAGCATCTCCTTTTGATGCTGTCGATGCCACATCCGCATCCGATTGGTCCATATTTCCAGAGGGAGTCTGGCAGATGCAGCTTCTGTGACTGCAGTTCTTGCAATGCCCTCCCCCAAGGAACTTGCACTGCTTGCAGCGCTTTTTGGATTTAGGGCAATCTTTGGTGAGATGAGGTCTTTTGTAGTTGAAACACTGCCCTCTACTCACCGCATCAACGTCCATAGTGTCGGGGTCCCTGTTTTGGCCTTGTTGCATGTTCGTTGTCCAGACGCACCCCTGGTTATGGAGATTGAAACTCTTCATTGCATTTCCAACCTTTTTGATCTCATCCACATATTCATAGACATCCTTCTTCCTTTTACTGTCAAGGAAAATCTTCCTCATGATTTCCTTTTTGGTGTTTTGCTCTAGGAAGAGGATGCCTATCTGTTGGCCACATTTGGCCTTTTCATACCATGCCAGCCACTGGGTGAGGTAAGCCTCAATCCGCTAATTAGGTCCTTGGTGGTATTTAGATAACTGCTCCATGAATGTATCAGCCTCATTGCCAGGCTGGAAATGATTCTTTAATTGAGCCATTATGTCATTTGGCCCGGGCCATGCATGATCTGATCCATTGATGTATTTATGGATCTGGGAAGCAGCCCATTCCCCAGCTCTGTTTTTGTCCTTTCCATCCTTGCTGCCTATGTAGGACCAGATCACTAGGCAGTGGTCCTTGTTAGATGGGAATGCTTCCTTATTCATCTCAAGGTAGACCCCCATCTTGGTCCACCATCGAGTGAATGAGTTGTAAGACCCGTCAAAGTACCCTGGATCAGGCACCACCTCCACTTTCTTGTTTATTTTCATTTTGGGCCAGGTGGAGGGACCAGCGCTGATTCTTGCCTCCATGTCATTGAGCTGGAGGGTGAGCTGCTCTATCATTGCCAGCAGCTGGCAGGTTGTGGCATTGTTGCCCATTGTTGGTGAGGATGGTGGGGAGTCGAGATGGGGTTCTGAGGGTGTCTCAAGGTTGGAGTTGTCATATAGGGGTTCTCTGGGGTCTCACACTTTGTTGGATGATTTGGTTGAGAGCGGCTTCTAGAGTGGGCTCTCCTGGAATGATAAATGCTTGGGCTGGTTTCCAAGGATTTCTTGTGTAAGGGAGGGGGCATGCTAGTTCTGCTTCTACTTCGTCGTAAAAGTTGTCATATAATGTGAATGAAAAATCTTCTTCCTCAAGCTTCACCTCTGTCGTATTGAGGGGCTGAGGGATGTTGTTGTTTGGATCACATTCGACCTCC
Source organism: Exsudoporus floridanus (assembly GCA_038094735.1). NCBI lineage: Eukaryota > Fungi > Basidiomycota > Agaricomycetes > Boletales > Boletaceae > Exsudoporus > Exsudoporus floridanus. The sequence continues at coordinate 38,439 of JBBPUP010000140.1, forward strand.
AGGAGATAGAGCTCGTCTACTGGCTCAAGTTTCATGTAAGATATAGGAAACATCCTATGTATCAAAATTTTACTCATTTGCCGACCAACACTGCAGCTGTTGCTGAAGTTGTTTCTCAATCAGCGGATATAGGATCAATAGCCACCCCTACTATCCTGAGTACTATGTATATATCGTAAAAAGGTAATCAGCCTCACAAGGACTGGGGATGTATTCCATTTGAAGAAGAAGGAAGGTGGGGCAGTGTTTAAACACATTAGACCTGCTCGAGGGTACCCCTGTGCTACCCTAGATAGCTAAGCACCTTTGCTGCCTCTAGTGGCAGGGACTATGTAAAAAGGGTGAAGGAAGTTGTGTATGTAGGTCTGCTTGAGCCTGTGGTCCAGCTATATTCCTTTAGTGCTAGGGGCCATGTGTCGACAACGAGGAGAAGGTTTAGTGGAGAGTGGTGGGAGAGGTGGTAGTCTAGTTCTAATTTTGCCGACCTACAGGAACTGTACAGCTCCCAGGATGCACAACACTAAACCTAGCTTAAGAAGTAGAGACTAGACGATCTTCCTGAAGGGAAACCCAACAAAAACTAGACTAGAGTTCTTGGGGCATTGTATGTTTACTTTATATACTCCTACATATGTTTGTATCTATTTGTAAATGGTCTGTGCATAGGGCATAGTGTATGATGTCATAGATAAGTAAGCAAGTCTAGACTAGTTCTAGATCATGGTAATTAAGTAACCCATCCCTAGATCCTTCTAGAATCATGGAGATTAAATAAAACGTTCTAGACTGTTCCCATGATCACATGATGAAAGCATGATAAGGTCATGTGACCTCGAAAAGCATGTGATTGGTCACATGACTGTCACGTGTTAGATTAAATAGGAGTCGAATTTAACATCTTCTCCATAAACATCTAAATATGAGTATCAGTTACTGGGGTGCTGGAGATTCGCTTCTGGGATCTCTTCCCCTTGTAGTAAAATGTCTGTGTTACATATTCTAGGGTCTTTTGCCTTTGTCACATCCAGATTATGACTTAGGCTCTGCATTTTCCCTTTTCTGTAACTGCAAGGTTGGCAAAGTAGGCCTTCATCGCCTCAAAGTCCATTCCTTCTAGGGCCCTTAGTCTAGCATCTCCTTTTGATGCTGTCAATGCCACATCCACATTCAATTCGTTAGTATTCCCAGAGCAGGTCTGGTGGACACGGCTTCTGTGGCTGTAGTCCTTGCAATGCCCTCCCAGGAACTTGCACTGTTTGTAGTGCTTCTTGGGTTTGGAACAATCTTTGGTGAGATGAGGTCCTTTGCAGTTGAAGCACTGCCCTCGACTCACTGCATTGACGTCCATGGCATCGGGGTCTCTAATTTGGCCTTGTCGTGCATTCATCGTCCAGACACGCCCCTGGTTGTGGAGATCAAAACTCTTCATGGCATTTCCAATCTTCTTGATTTTATCCACATCCTCGTAGACATCCTTCTTCCTTTTGTCATCAAGGAAGATTTTCCTCATTATTTTTTTCTTGGTGTTTTGTTCCAAGAAAAGGACACCTATCTGTTGTCCACATTTGGCTTTTTCATACCATACCAGCCATTGGGTGAGGTAAGCCTCCACCTGTTGGTTGGGTCCTTGGTAGTACTTGGACAACCGCTCCATGAATGTATCTGCCCCATTGCCAGGCTGGAAATGATTTTTTAATTGAGCCATTACATCATTTGGCCTGGGCCATGCATAGTCTGATCCATCTACATATTTGTGGATTTGGGAAGTGGCCCATTCCCCAGCTCCATTCTTGTCCTTTCTGTCCTTACTGCCTATGCGGGACCAGATCACTAGGCAGTGGTCTTTGTTAGATGGGAAAGCTTCCTTATTCATCTCAAGGTAGACTTCCATCTTAGTCCACCATTGAGTGAACAAGTTGTAGGACCTGTCAAAGTATCCTGGATCAGGCACTGCCTCCACTTTCTTGTTTATTTTTATTTTGGGCCAGGTGGAGGGACTGGCACTGATTCTTGCCTCCATGTCATTGAGCTGGAGGGTGAGCTGCTCTATCATTGCCAGCAGCTGGCGGGTTGTGGCATTGTTGCCCATTGTCGGAAATAAGGGTGGGAAGTTGAGATGGGGTTTGAAGGGTGTCTTGAGGTCAGAGTTGTCGTGTGGGGGTTCTCTGGGGTCCCACACTTTGTTAGATGATTCTATTGAGAGCTGCTTCTAGTGTGGGCTCTCCTGGAATAATGAATGCTTGGGCTGGTTCCCAAGGGTTTCTGGTGTATGGAAGGGGATGTGCAAGTTCTGCTTCTACCTTGTTATAGAAGTCATCGTATAGGGCAAATGAAAAATCTTCTTCCTTGAGCTTCACCTCTGTCATATTGAGGGGCTGAGGGGTGTTGTCATTTGGGTTGCACTCAACTGCTTCAGGGATGTAGAGCTCATCTACCAGCTCAAGCTTTACATATGTAGCTGGAAACATCCTATATAAAACTTTACTTGTTTGCTGACCAATGCTGCAGCCATTGCTGAGGTTGTTTCTCAATTGGTGGATATAGGGTCAATAACCACCCCTATTATCCTGAGTACTACGTATGTACCATAAAAGATAAGTGGCCTCATGAGGACCAGGGACGTATCCTGTTCAAAGAAGAAGAAGGTTGGGGCAGTTTTTAAACATGTTAGACCTGCTCAAGGGTACCCCTGTGCCACCCTAGATAGCTAAGCACCTTCTCTGCCTCTAGTGGCAGGAACTATGTAAAAAGGTGGGGAAAGAAGTGTGTATAGTAGATCCGCTTGAGCCTGTGGTCTGGCTATATCCCTTTAGTGCTAGGGGCCATGCGTTGACGATGAGAAAGGAGGTTTAGTGGAGAGTGGTGGGAGAGATGGGAGTCTAGTTCTAATGTTGCTGACCTATGGGACCTAATAAAGCTCCTAGGATGCACAACACTAAACCTAGCTTTTGAGTAGAGACTAGAGCAAGACTTCTCATAGGGAAATCCAACAAGAACTAGACTGGAGTTCTTGGGGCATTGCATGTTCACTTTATATACTACTACATATGTTTGCATCTATTTGTAAATGGTCTGTGCATAGGGCATAGGGTATGATGTCATAGGTGCATCATAGTGATGTCATAGATAAGTAAGCAAGTCTAGACTAGTTCTAGATCGCAGTAATTAAGTAACCCATCCCTAGATCCTTCTAGAATCACAGAGATTAAATAAACATGTATGGAACGCTCTAGACTATTCCCATGGTCACATGACTGTCACGTGTTAGGTTAAATAGAAGCTGAATTTAACAGGAGATGGAATGAATGTTGACCTTGTTTTGTTGGCAAATAGCACAACTGTTGACAAAGTGTTTGACAAAGGAGGAAAGGCCAGGTTACCAATAATCGTGTTCGAGGATTGCTTTGGTATGGAAGATGCCCATGTGACCAGAGAGGGGGAAGGAATGGATGGCATGGAGAAGGGAGAAGTGATGGGAAGGGGATACAAACATGCAACCTTTAAAATAGAGGTGGCCATTGTCAAAGGTCCAGTCAAAGAGGGAGGAGCAGGAAAAGAGGGGGGATCCTTCCTTAAGAGCAGAAAGGATGTGGAGTATAAAGGGGTCAGAGGAAGTGGATTCCACGATAGTGGAGGAAAGTTCAAGATTAAGGGTGTTGATGATTACAGGGTGGGAAACAATTGAGGCATCTGTGTTGTCAAGGGAGGTATCAGGGGAATTCTTGCAAGATAGAGCATCAGCAGGCCCCATTTGTGAGTCAGGGGTGATGACCCATTCAATGGAGAAGTCCTGTAAAAAAAGAGCCCAATGAGCTTGGCAACAAGAGAGTTTGTGAGGGTCTTTGATATAAGAAAGGTTTTTGTGGTTGGTGATGATGGAAACAGAGAAGGGAGTGCCTTGGAGGTAATGTTTCCACTGAGAAAGGGCGAGGATAATGGTGAGGAGTTCACAATTGTAGATGTCATAGTTTTGTTCGGCAAGGCAGAAGGTTTTGGAGAAATAAGTGCAAGGGTGGAGATCTCTGCTGGTGTCTTTTTGCATGAGAACAGCACCAGTGGCAAGGAGGGAGGCATCCATCATGATAAAGAAGGGGCAAGAGGTGTCCAGAATGGAGAGAACAGGAGCGAAGGAGAAGATTGCATAGAGGCGATCAAAGGCATGTTGTTGAAGAGTGCCCCAGATCCATTGCTAATCCTTTTTGGTGAGGAAAGTGAGGGGAGTGACAATGTTGGAACAGTTGGAAATGAATTTCCAATAGAAGTTTGCGAAGCCAAGAAAGGAGTGTATGCCTTGAACAGAAGTAGAGGGTTTCCAAGTGTTGATAGTGGTGAGTTTTATGGAGTCTATGCTGATGCATCCATTGCCAATGATGAGGCTGAGATATTCCATGGAAGAGATGTCAAAGGCACATTTGAAGAGTTTGACCAAGAGACCATGTTTGTGAAAGTGTTGGAGGACATGACAGGTGTATTCGTGATGGAGTTCTGGAGTTCCTGTGGTGTGGAGGCCGAGATTGTCCATATAGATCTTAAGCCATTGTTCCACAATCATATCAGCGAAGATGTAGTTCATGAATGCTTGGAATGTGCTAGGGGTGTTGCAGAAACCAAGGAATATAACAGTAGGTTTGAAGAGTTCAAGAGGGGTGATGAAGGCAGCTTTCCATTGATTATCCTCTTTGATGCAAATGTTATTGTATTCCCATCGTATGTCAAACTTGGTGAAATAGATAGAATCTTTCATGTCATCAACCAAGTCTGAGATAAGAGGGAGTGGGTAAGTGTTATGAATTGTGTGAGCATTTAGGTAGCAGTAGTCCTGACAAGGACGAAGGCTCCCATCCTTCTTGGGAATGAAGAAGAATGGTGAGGCTTGAGGGGATTTGGATGGGACAATGTGACCAGTGATGAGATGTTCTTTAACAAATGCTTCACAAGCTTCATGCTCTTTGGGATTGAGAAGATACACCTTAGTGATCTTTGAAATGAAGTCTTCCTTGAGTTCAATAGTGTGGTCAAAGGGGCAATAAGGAGGAAGTTGGCTGTGGGTTGATTCAGAGAAAACATTAGTGAAGTTGGAGCAAAAGGCAGGAATAGAGATCTCTTTGGGTTGTTCAGCAATGGTGAGTTCTGTGGATATAGTGACCTTGTTGATTTTTTCTCCTTGGGGAGGATACTTATGTAGAGACCTCTCAACCCAAGGAGAAAAATCAATAGAGAAGTTTACCCAGTTGATGATGGGGTTCCACTTCTTAAGCCAGGGCATGCTGAGGATGATCTGGGGGCAAGAGAGACAAACAACCATGAATTTAACCATGTCAGAGAAAGAACCAGAGTTGAAAGTGATGGAGGAAGTCCAATGGATAGTTCCCTTGGTGTTAGGGATTCCATCTATGTTGAACACAACAACAGAGGAGGAAAGAGGAACCAGTTTGAAGATTTCTTTGGAAGAAGGCAAGGGTCAATGAAATTTCCGGTGGCTCCAGAGTCAATGAGAGCAAGGGTGTTGATGATTTTTTGACCATGTAGCGAAACAGAAATACACATAGTTCTATTTGCTTGGGATGCTATGAGTACATGGTTCAATGATAAGGAAGGAGATGTTGAGGCAGCTTCCCTTCTTAAAAATCCTATGCTTTCTGGACTCCAATGGAGTAGGTGGATACTTCGGCTAGTTCCTCAAGTTCTTCATAACACATTTTCAATGTGGAGAAGATTTCGTCATTGCTCTTTCCAGCAGTTTTCAAGGAGTTGACATATTCATCAAGTTTGGTCTGCTGTGTCTTCTTAGAAGGAGTTGGGGGAGGGGAAGAAGTCTCTGCATTGTGAATGTTCTGGGTAGGGCTAGTGTGATGTGGAGTGGAGGGGAATGCTTTGCAATTGTTGGCATTGTGGCCCTTGTGGTGACAACAAAGGCAGAGGCCTTCCCTGAAGCATCAGGCTTGTTTGGCAGGGGTGAGTTTGGCAACAGTGAGAGCATCAACATTCATGGCATTGGGGTCTTTCTGAGGGTGAGAGGTGAAGGATGAGGCTTGGGAATGGCCTCCTCTGAGAGCTTGGATACATTGTTTCTGAGCATGGAAGGTCTTTGCATGATCAATCCAGTCCTTGATCATTGTGGGAATGGAGGTCATGGAGAGAATCATGATGGCGATACATTGGTCCAATCCAAGGGAGCATTGGTCAATGAGGGTTATGTTGTCGGTGATTCCTGTCTTTGAGATGAGGTTCTGGAAGTCTGTGATGTATTGCTGGAATCCATCATCAGGAGTTCCATCGGGGCATTTGGTAGATTTCTGAACAAGTTTTGATAACTCAAGGCAGGTGGTAGCTTTGGTGTTAAAGGAATAGAACATGGTTTTGAAGTTTTTGGTGAACTTCTCAAAGGTTTTCTCTGCCACAGGGATGGAAGTGTCTGCAAGTTTATTATACCACATCTCGGCAAAGTTAGCTCCTCATCCTTCACTCATCTTGTTCAAGGTGGTGGTCACCTTGCCTTCATTGGAGGAGTAGAGGATGGAGTTGAGGACGAAGTAGGCCTTCAATGCCTTGATCCATCGAGATGCATCTGTGGATTTTCCAGAGAAATCAGTGGGGAGGGCTGCTTTGAGCTCAGTTCTGGAGAACATGGCTGGTGTTGATGGTGCAGTGGGTGGTGCTACTGGTGGTGTGGTCTTGGATCTGGGGGTACAAGATTTGGTGACTGGGGATACAAAGGGTCGAGGATTACTCAAAGTACTAGGGGGTTCACTGGAAGTGCTAATGGTTTCACTGGGGATACTAGGGGTTGGGGGTCAAGATGGAGTGTCAACTTTGATGTCTGAGGGATTATCACCTCCAAAGGCTGAGAAGAATCCTTTGTGAGAGCTCATGATGGCAGTGATGGGGTCCTACATCTGAAAAGGTGGGACCAGGATTATGTTACGATTCATCATGCGTTGTCTTATATGCTACCTTTTTTCTTGTCGCTTCTATCTTCTTACCGTTACCAGCATTGTTGGGCTGCGCGTGGTAACCCTTGTACCTTTATAGCTTTCACCTACCCTTAAGTCTCCCTTTTGACATCTCTTTCCCACGATCATCGCGTA
>JBBPUP010000141.1:6158-17733 GCA_038094735.1 Exsudoporus floridanus
TTTATGGATGAGTTGAGCGGAGCTCTGCAGGCATGGAGAGATGCAGAATCGAAGTTGCAAGCGTTGGCCAACTAGACAGCATCAGGCACAGAGTATATCCCTCACTCCATGTCGAGGCGAGATTGGGCGTCTGTACGTGTTTCTGCTTTCTCCGACGACTCGATGTGCCCCTTCACGGGCGCTTGGGCATATGGTGTAGCTGGTTATCACATTCGCTTAGCATGGCACAGAGTGCGGGGGGTCTCCCGTCCGAGTCCGGATTTGTCCACTTTTCCCAGGCCATCCCTGCGTGCCTCTACGGTCCGCCACGTAGCTTGCCCGCTCTGAAGGATAAATGCACGCTCATCACAAGAACAAAAAATCCCTGACGCTATGAAATGAAGTTCTCATAGGATGACGGCCCAGGCCTCATCTGTGAAACTGTTCTCTCGCTGCCGTGGTGCTCCTGGATGCCACGCTAGCGGCTGCTGTATGCGTCAGCATGTCAAGTACGGCACTATAGTCGGGTGGTTACAGCAACAGGTTAGAAATCCGTTCCTCCTTGAGGGCGCAGGTTCGAAACTTGCTGGCATTGGCCTTTTTCATCCACTGGCTCAGTATTGGAATATCGGGTTAGTGGCAGCCAACGAGTCATATACATGCAACACCGGACATTGCAAACGGTGACATATGGAACACACACACATTCGCCTACGGTGGTACTGCACGCCAAGCAGATACGCGAGGGTTGCGTGATGTGGGCAGTGTCTTGAAATACAGTAATGCGTCTCTAGCAGGCCGACACCAATAATCACACGACTCTGTTTGGGGTAAGATGGGTCGATACTAGTATGTCTTTTTTTTTGGAGTCGGGGATTTAGCGCGTGCGCACCGCTACGATGCTATATCCGTCCTAGACTTTCCCGAGGCGACCCAAGTAGCCAATTGTTGGCAACAAGGAACCCACCCCTTCGTCCGGGAACCTCGTCCTTGAGTGTGGATCTTGGCAACCGCCCTAAATTTGGAGCGTCAATGATTTCCACCTGCGGCCGTTGACGTTGACCATACGAGTCTACACTTTAAAGTCGAACGTGGGCTCGCAAGTGACAAAGTATCTGGGTAAAAATCGCGTTACACACGCGACCCTCGCACGAGCACCCGCACCCAACGTTGGTGCACATGACACATCGTCGAGAATTGATCGAAGCTTTCATACCATCACGAACGTGCGCATGCTTCGGGGAACACGGACATCTGGGAAAAAAGAAGCAAAGAGAAGAGAGGAGAAAAAAATTGTGGACAAATCCGGACTCGAACCGGAGACCCCCCGCATTCAGCACCATGCTAAGCGGATGTGATAACCAGCTACACCATATGCCCCACACTATCCATCCGTCGTGTCATAACCCTGTTCAGTGGAGTGTGTGCCCTTTGCAAAGGAGCACTTGTCGGATCCAAATCACCTCCCAGCACTGTCATGTCGACGATCGATCTCAAAGTCGAGTTTAGTGGCGGCCTCGAACTGCTCTTTGGAAACCAACGTACACACAGGCTTTCTCTCACTCCCGCCACACCACCACAGGACAACGGCGGGACGGACCAGTCGTTGACGCTGACGCATTTGATGCACCACCTACGCACGCACGTCCTCACCGAACGTCCCGAACTCTTTATGGACGGCGATACCGTGTACGTATCTCCATCTCCCTTGCAATACCGACAGGAGAACTTGACGCGCACATACGACAGTCGACCGGGTATTCTCGTCCTCATCAATGATACGGATTGGGAGCTGGAAGGCGAGGGCGAATATGTGCTCAAGAGTGGTGACGAGATCGTGTTCATCTCAACGTTGCATGGTGGGTAGATGACGATCGCATGGATCGTGGCAATGACCGAGGGGTGGGGAAGAGAGTTCCAGGGATCCCGTTCCATGATGGATCAGCCCAGATCCCCGAGAACTCGGTACGAGCACTCAGTCAACAGGCACGACGCAGGGCAGATCTAGAACACGTCTATTACATCAACATTAATTAGCAGGCACATAAAAAAACGCTCCTAGTCTCTCGCCTCCTTGACATACCCCTGCATCAACCCCACCACCCTCTTCAAATTTTGCCCAAACTTGGCCGAGATCGGGACAACGTCTATCTGGCGACGCGTCTCGCTCCCAGCTACAGCCAGCTTGGTCTCGACGTACGCCTCCAACCGAGACAGCTTCTCTCGCGCCTCGCTCACTGCGTGTGGGTCTCCGTCGCTCGCGAGCAGATCCGCCTTGTTGGCAATGACGAGACGCGCCTTGTCGCTCATCCCAGGCTTGTACTTGTCCAGTTCCTCGCGTAGAACCTCGAGGTCGTCCCACGGCGCAGGCCCTGATAGGTCAACAACGTACACAAGCGCATGCGAACGCTCGATCGACCGCAAAAACGAGTGTCCGAGACCGACGTCCTCGGATGCACGTGAGATGAGACCGGGGTTGTCCGCGATCGTAAACCGGAATGATTCGAGAATGGCAAACTGATCGAGGGTGGGAATGTGGTGCGCCTCAGACGAGGGTTCGGGTGCTTCTGCAATCATCTCTGGTTCTGATTCTGTTTGTTCAAGAAGGCGGGCTTCCTCGACGGCGGTTTCCTCAAAGACGTGAATGTCGTGGAGTTCGCCCTCAAAGGTACCATCGTCGGCGACTCGGATGACACCCACGACCGGGTTCAACGTCGTGAATGCATAGCTCGCTACCTCTGTCTTGGCGCGGCCACCCGTCAGGGCACGCAACAACGTGCTCTTGCCTGCATTGGGCACACCAACAAACCCGACGTCCGCAATAATTTTGAGTTCAAGTTCCAGTGTGACGCGCTCGCCATCATGTCCCTTGGTGGCAAACTTGGGCGAGCGATTGGTCGGGCCCAAGAAATGAGGATTGCCCATACCACCACTACCGCCCCTCGCGATCAAGTGGCCCAAATACTCCGTTTTCCCGAGCGCAAGCGGCGCGTTGACGTCTTCGACGACGCGCTCGACCTCGCTGAGATCAAGATGAAGCGGATGATTCACCCTTTGCATCCATGCCCAGCGTCGCTCGCGTTCTCCCCTCCAGAGCGCCGCCTCGGCCTGCTTGAACGCATCTCTCTGAAGATTGTCGTCCTCGGAACGTGGATAATGCACCCATCTACTCTCCAACATCTTTGCACGCCGCGCATCGAACCCGAGCGCCTCAAGCGCCTCCTCCTCTGCCTCCCACTCGTCCTTGGCGCGTCGCGGATCATCGCGGGGAAGCTCACGCACGACGGTCCCAAGCGGGACTTTGATGACTGTCGGTGTGGCGTTTCGACCATTTTGCCATGTCCCGCGGCCATGATTTCCGGGCTCGCCGCGGACGCGTTTTGGGATCGAGGAGAGGGTGGTGAGTTCGGGGGTGGGCATCACGTAGACGTCTCCGCCGCGACCGCCGTTGCCGCCCGAGGGGGGACCCATGGCTTTGAACTTTTCACGGTGGAACGCGACACAGCCGTTGCCGCCTCTACCTTGGCACGAGGGTTGGGTCGTCGATGGTACATGGAGAAGAAGAGGGACGTACCGCCTCGGACGTGGATGATGACGTGGTCAAGAAAGGTGTCGCCCTGTTCGCTGGTGATGTGAGGTTATGGTGTGCAAGTGAAGAATGCTGACCCCTTGTCGTCGTTTACGTTCTGTCCTTTTCTGTGACTTGCTCACTTCATTTTGGAGGCCATCGGGGGTAGACGAGAGCGGTCGTCGCTGAGCACGGAGCAGACAAGGGCTCCTGGACGCTGCTCTCAACATCCGAATGAGAACAAGAATGGTAGTAAACAAGGGTAAACATCCATGTTCGTATTCTTCCGAGATACTACTGTATAATACATACACACGATAGTGCAGTCCTTCGTCAACGTACAATTCAAACAAGGTCGGATGCTCATGAAAAAGATATCGTACATTATACTTCTGCGCTCAAGCCAAGCAGCCTGCTCGGCGTCAAGGCATATCCCGCGCTAAGCGATGGTTCGCTCGGTCGCGCGGGGGCGTTGGACGCCGTGCGAGGGGAGGTGGTGCTCATGCGGATCAAGAGCGATGCAGCGGTCTCGTCCTCGGGGGTATATACAGGGGATGCCGCGGGCGACGCTTTCGCGTTCGCACGGGGGGTGAAGCCGGAGAAGCGTGGCTGCATATGGGAAGCAGTGGCGGATGGAACGTACGTGCTTGGGGAGGGCAACGTGAGGACGGGTGGAATTTGGAATCCGGCTGTTGCGGGAGCACACAGTACCGAAGTGGGTGGGGTGGGGAGTTGGGTTGATCTCGCAGCGGCAGCCGGGTCAAAGGCCGGCGAGTGGGAGGGTGTGAGGAGGGAGCGCTGGTCCTCGGCAGTGGAGGGTAGCCATGCCGAGATGGAGGGGAGGCGCGAGGGAGGTGCGACAGAGGAGGATCTGGAGGGGACGACGTCTGCCCGCCTCTTGGACCCGTCATCAGGAGAAAACGAGATGGGCTCGCTGCAGCGGGGGCAACCGCTACGTTCGAGCCGGTTGACCCGTTCTGTCAGGTCCTGGAGATACGCCACGGTGCGGACGAGAATCTCGAGCTTGAACTCCTTTTCGCCGGCTGGCTTTGGCTTTGGCTTTTTGGCGTCGGGATCGTCGTCCTCGGAGTCGTCTGGCTGGTTGTCTGAGGGACGTTTGTACTCGGGGGGGACGAGTTCGCGGAGGGTGGCGAGAGCGTCGTTGATTTTTGTGCGGCGGGCTTTCTCGATAAGAGAGTGGTTTATTTTGCGCTGTGCCTCGCGGGCAGCACGCGAGAGGGTGCCTGGACGGCGACCGCGACGCTTTGGGGGGGGTGGGTGGGGGAGGTCGTCGTCGGGCTGGGACGGACTGGAGAGTGAGGAGACGGGGGAGGGGGAGTCGTGCGGGGCCGAGTCTGAGCGGAGACGCTTTGCCCTGCGCGGGGGGTTGCACGAGCCAGCGTAGAGGTCCATGTGGAGATCCGCTGGTGCGATGGGGCGGAGGGAAGACATGGGGAGGAGGAGGAGAAGGAGGAGGAGGAGTCGGGCTGAGCTTAAGACGGTGCTCGTGTGCGTGGCCCGATGTGAACGCGGCCCGCGATTGGCTGGCATCTGCACGTGTGTCCGCGGTCACAAGAGCGCCTTTGCACGCTCGCGTGATCGACCTGCTCATGCTCCGTCGCTTCTCCGCACGACTCCTCGCCCACCTCATGCAGCCAGCCTTTCCCGTCTCCCCTGTCCCCCCCAACCCCCTCGGCGACGGGAAGCACATCCAGACCGCCGCCGCGCTCATCATCGGGTATGCCGATCGTCGTCCCCCTCCTCCCGCTAACCCATCCCAGGGACGAGATACTCAATGGCAAGACCCTCGACCGCAACTCAAACTACTTTGCCCGCTTCTGCTTCGAGCACGGCATAGATCTGTGCGCATCCCCCCCGACATCCGTCCCAGCCCCTGACGCCGTTCCCTAGCAAGCGCGTAGAAGTCATCGCCGACGACGAGGATGAAATGTGCGTCCCGTCCTACCGTCCGGGTCCCCGCTGACAGCCCCCAGCGTCGAAGCAAGTCGGCGCATGGTCGAGCGCTACGACCTCGTTATCACCTCCGGCGGCATTGGCCCTACCCACGACGGTACGCCTGCTCCCCCACTCCCATCCGCGGCTCACACCCCCTAGATATCACGTATGCGTCGCTCGCCAAAGCATTTGGCCAACAACTCAGCTACCACGCAGAAACCCTCTCCCGCATGGAGGAGCTCATCCGCCTCCGCCATTCCCTGTCCCAGCAGAACGAAGCACAGCGCATCGCCCGCAGGCGCATGGCCCTCTTCCCCCACGCCGCCGAGGTCCTCTTTGTCGCACCCGATATCTGGGTGGTCCGTACCTCTTCCCACCCTGCCTCCCCTTTCTCACCCGCTCCCAGCCCGTCGTGCGGCTCCAGGGAAAACTCTGCGTATTCCCCGGTATCCCCTCTCTTTTCCAGAAGATGCTCGACAACCTCAAACACTTGCTTCCGCTCCCACCCCCCGACGCACGCCCCTCTCGTCTACAGGTGTTCACAAAGTACGTCATACATGTCTTCTCGTTGCCCGTGCTTATCTATTGCGTCAGTCTGCCCGAATCGTCGATTGCACCCTACCTCACCACGCTGCAGAAGCGCGTCACCCCGGAAGGCATCCGGATAGGCTCATATCCACTTATCCAGCGTGGCGTCTACGTCTCACTTATCGGCGCAAATCGCGATCGAATTCGTGAACTCGCTCAAGAAGTCGAGAACGAGATACAGGGCCGTATAGTGTCCGAGGAAGAAGCAGAATCCAAGAGACGCTCTGGTGGTGCGTAGCCGTTGAGGATACCAGTGTACGCTATGTGTCAGTACTCTTTGTTGTTCGTCAAACTATACACATCAGACCACCTTGACTTGCCCGGTCAGCACATCTCTGATCAGCACCAGAGCCGCCTCTGCAAAGGCGACCATATTGTACCCTCTCTCCTCGTTTCCCGTATCGACCGTCCGTGTGACCACGCCTTCCTCGGACACGACGGCGAGGTTCGTTCTACCCTTGCTTCATTCCCAATTATATCTACCCCCCTTGCGTTAAAAAAAAGAGGGAATACGTACACGAAATGGAACGCCCTCGGAGGTACGGTGGGACCAGTCGTCCCAGACTCGCCGACAGCCAGGGTCGTCCCAAGCTGTGCGCGCACGCTCGTCGCCAGTCCAGAGACGATCTCGGGGGTCGGTCCGCTACAGCCCCATTGTCAGCACCGTCCACCGCGTGTTGACGAACGGAAACGGACAGGTAATGGTTGGATATTTGATCGTCCCAGCCTGCCCAGGCTTTTCGGGCGGTGGGCGTGTACACGGTCGCACCGCCGACGAAGAACTTGCTGGCACCCGGGACGGATAAGAGGGCTGCGGAGATGAGACCGCCTGTGGACGTCTCCGCGACAGCGATGGTGGCCCCGCGCGAGACGAGTAGCGCTGCGATCTCGTCGAGGAGAGGCTGGAAAGCCGGTGGAGGAAAGACGTTGGCCATGGATCGATGTCGTCCAAATTAGATCTCGATACAAAAAGCGACGACAAAAAAAGAAATGTAACACGAGAGACCGTTGTCTGTCATTGATCGTGGGGTGGCTGGCGACTCACGTGATCCTTATCAGGGTAGGGGCACGGCAGCCCTGATCGCGTCGACGACGCCACGCCCGACGAGCCCCTCCTCCTCCATCATCCGTTGCAGCAACTGTCCCATCCATCGCAAACACTGCCCCTCCTCGCCCGACCGCTCATCATACTCCACGTCGTCCGCACACTCCAACACCGCCTCCCGCTGATCCCGACTAAACATCCCCAGCGAAAATGTCTCGTTATGCTCCCGCTCGCACCCGTCGACCACGATCAAGTCCGGATAGACGTATTTGTGGACCTTGTCCCGCTTGTCGAGGCGGACGACTTGCCATACCTCTTCCCCGTCGGAAAAAACCACGTTGACCCAGTAGACAAGCACGACTCGGAGGTGGCTCGCGATCGTCCCGGACGCTTGGAGGAAGAGCTCCTTGTCTGATTCGTCGTCGGGATATGCGTACGACAGGGGGTTGTATTCAAAGGTCAATGGTGGAGGCATGTTACGAGCCGGCGCCGTGCGATGTCAACGGGTGTGGGAGAGCGGGATGGGTCGAGGGGTGAGGTTGATTATCCTCATCGCACTTGTCGTGCGCCTGATTTTATCCGTTGGTTGGATTTGTCTGAGGTCCGTCGCGGCGTTTCATTTTGAAAGCACAATCGAGCTCAAATTTTGTGTGACAGGTCCCGTTCTGTGCTGACGACATGTCATCAAGCGAGCCGCCTACATTTTCGGAAACTTCGACAACATCATTCGTAGTTCACTCGCAGTCTTTTTTTTCTTTTTTTTTTTGAACAGTGTGACCAAGAGCGGTTCTTGAAACTAAATCTTGCCACGTACGGCGCCTCGCAAGAAGGTCCACAGGGACGTCCAGGTGACCAAGGACGAACGCGGCCGGAATCCAATCCAGAAGAAGCGGGTCATTTGGGGGAGAATGGACCGCCGCCCAGACGCCGGATGGTCATGTGTCCGGGTTGAAATTATGATGGGGGCTGTTGGTCATCGATACCCTCTTGTGAGGTTTCTGATGCCATGTTGCAGCGCGGATGTGCTTCTTGGCGTGGTCTAGACTTGCGCCGTTCTCGCACCTTCCCGTTCTAGGACGTCGTCCTCCACGTTTTCGATTCAGATAATACGTGTGTCTTGCCCTCAGTGCCGCGAGGATCACCGTATAGGCTGGGCTGGCCAACCCATTGTCAAACATTTTCACATGGAGTCCGATCATCGCCACACTGACCTTTCATGGTCGGATGCACGCCACTCATCATCGAACCCGGTCAAATGAACAGGGTTGTAAAGCAAGAGAGGGTCGGAACGCTTCAAGGACGGTCCCGGGATGACGTTGAGATGGAATGGACGCACTCGTGGATCCGAAAAGCCTGACAGTGTTGCCGTGAGGTGACGAGAAGTTCGATGAACAAAAGGCTAGTATGGTGAAACCCAAACTGTCCACTCGAGGTTAGTCTACGGCGTTTCTCGGTTCCGGATCCCCTTGAATACCTCTCAACGTTCATCAAAACCTTCGTTACAACTTCTTCCTGCAACCTGTTCACGAACGCTGTCACGATGCACGCCTTCTCGACCCTCGCCTCCCTTGCTCTCCTCGCCTCTCGCCTCGCCCTCGTCCGCGCTGGCATCTATGTGAGTCCCTCGCCTTGCATGCACCCACTCACCTGACCTAACCCGCAGGCCACTAACCCCACCCAATCCAGCGTGTGGACGGCTGGACAGACCTACACGGTGTCATGGGTTGACGACGGTGAAAGTCCTCCCCTAAGCACCATAGGCTCATGTAACATCGCCCTTTACACGGGCGAACTCGTATGTACCTGATCAGCGTGTTGCCACTCTGTTGTTTTACCTTGTTCATTTTAGCAATACGTTCAGGAGTTGGGAGATGTCGACGTTAGTACCACTTCGTCCCTGCAGGTCACGGTACGCCCCCCTTTTTACATTCGGCTCGTTGACGTGTACTGATCCATCGGTTGTAGCCTGCCGCCTCTGTTGCTAGTGGACAATAGTGAGTGACATTCGTCGTCGACAGGACCGATCTAACTCTTACCCAAGCTACATCCTGTTCATGGCCGACGGTATGAGTTACGATAGTTTCTCGGCTACTTTCACGTTAGTTCTGTCCCGTCACATGACCAAGAGCCTTGGCTGACGGATTTGCGCTACAGCATCAATGGCGCGAGCGGCGGTTCGTCTGCCCCAGTCTCTGCCCCTGCGACCGCCTCAGCCGGCTCATCTACCTCCGCAGGCTCATCTGTCCCCGCAACCTCTCCCACCGTCACAACCACAGGGTCGGTCCCAGCGACAGGATCCAGCGTCTCTACTCCATCAGGTACTTCCAGCCCTGTTGCTGGCACCACCACGCCGACCGGTTCGACCTCTGCTGTAGATACTACCGCCGCCACTGGCACCATAAGCCCAACTCTGACCATGCCCACCGCGTCGGTCACCACAAGCGCCGCAAGCGCTGTCACGCCTACCACCACTGCCACCGCCACTACGACGGCTGCCTCCGCTTCTGCTAGCGCTACCAATGCTGCTGTTCGGGTTGGATCTCCCGCGTCTATTGGGGGCGCTGCCGCCTTGCTCGTCCTTTCTGGTGTTTTTGCCTTTTAAATGATTTTTCGTATGATATCCATCCTCTCCTTGCGGAAGGTAATAAACGACTCGTGATGACTGTTTTCTTCCAACTTCTCGATATTTGAGTTTTTTCCTATTGTTTTTTTTTTTTTTGTGGTTCATGAACTAAGTCTCTTTCTATGAGTTTACGGACACCCGCGTGTTGTTGTGTTTAGTACCCTCCCGAATGACTTTTCTGATCGTGCGTCAAGCGTGGGAGTGACACGTCCTGTGCAAACGCGCGCGGCATCCGCAGACGATGACGCTGTCCGATGTCGACGACCGGCTCTACTAAACATTCTTGCAAGCGAAAACAAAAGGATTCCAAATCACGCCCCGCCCCGAACAATGCAGAGCGTCCAAGCCTGGGTGAGCGATAACATGGTCACCTGAAAGGCATATTTAATCGTCCTGGAAAATTGCGTACGAAGCGGTACGTTGCACCCGAAAACGTGCTACTCCAGAGTGAACAAGGAGGGTGTACAATCGCGCGTGTACATTGCCTCCAAGGACGAGGGACAGGTGGTTGCGTTGAGTCGGCCATTTGTTCAGGGACAAGGCGGGTGAGTTCGCATCGTCGTCGGATTCCCGTTCCCGACCGACTGAATCACACCCCCTCGTAGAAATTCCAGAAAGTATTCATCGAGAAGAAAAAAGGTCGATGCGTGAAACAATACGATCGACCAAGGTGAGCCAGTTCCTCGGCCACGGCTGCTCATCTAATCTTGCTCGTTGAAACAGACAAAGATTTCGTCCAGACCAAGACCGAATCTATCTCGCTCGAAACGCTGAGTGAATGTGTACACGTACAGACGATCCCTACGTCGCTGAACGAGATGTGACCATAAGTCACTGCTTCTCAGAGTTGGTTCGCATCCTCGGGTTGTCCTCCACATTCTCGATTCAGATAATACGCGTGCGTCTGTCTGACTTACCCTCAGTGCTGCGAGGATCACCGTATAGACTAGCCTGGCCAACGCATCGTCAAACATTTTCACGTAGAATCCGATCATCACCATACTGACCTTTCATGGTTGGGCGCACACCGCTCACCATTGAGCCCGGTCAATGAATAGGGCTGTAAAGCAAGAGAGCTTCAAGGACGATCCTGGGATGACGTTGAGATTGCATGGACGCACTCGTGGATCCGAAGAAGCCTGGAAGTGTTGACGTGAGGTTGAACGAACAAAAGACTAGTGCGGTGGGACCCAGCTTGCAAGTGGGTTCTCGCCGGTCCGCATGGATTACATGCCTACCTGGGGCGGTGGGTTTTGTGCGAAACTGATATGCGCGGAAAACGTGCTGTGCGTCGATCAGTCACCACGCGGGTTAAATTACGTGGGAGTGTGTCAGTACTCAGTGTCCGCTCCGAGAGACGCCTCAAGGTCAGCCACGGATCATCTCCGTCACTCAAACGCTGGATGACACCCGGCGTTTGAGCTGCCACAAATGGCAGCTGGCCTGGCGAGACGTGAGCGGGGGGGGGGGGGGGTTGTCAGGGTCCCAGAAGGTTGGTTACGGAGATCGTTTCAAGATAAATGGAAGCATACGCGACCAGCACGGAAGTTGAAGAAGAAGCAGGAATGAAGAAAAAAAACGACAGAGAGTCACAGGCTGTGGGCTCTGTCGCTTCTGGGCAGCGGTGGTATGGAAGTGAATAGCATGTAGTCCTCGTGGACGGAGCTCGACGAGGGCGCGGGCTCGGACATGAAGTAGGCGAGGATCTGACATTGCCAACTTGACCAGCCCTAACTTTTCTTGTGCCTCGTTTAAATTGCGCGCCCCCTCTGCACCAACTTGTCAACTGCCCTCCCAAGGTGAGTCCATCGTGTCC
>JBBPUP010000142.1:21996-34717 GCA_038094735.1 Exsudoporus floridanus
CATCATCATCATAGGGCACGTGGCCCCGTCCACGACTGCATACTTCCCGATGCCTCGTCTGGATGAAGCCTGTCACTCCCCGCCGCCAAGTATGCCTCTTCGCTCGGATATGCTGGCACGTGTTGTCGGAACCCCTGCGATCCAGATCGCGAGTGCGACGGCGACGGCGCATGCCGAACCTGCATCTCAAACGACTCAGATGCAGGGGATTCGAACCCCATCGAGGACGGTGACCGTACACTATACCCCGGTTCTGGGAGCGGCGGTATCACCGACGTCGGCGGCGACGATGACGACCTCCGAGAATGTGAAGTTTTCTCCCCAACCTCCCCATTGGCGAATCGGTACAGCGAAGGCGGTATCGGAGAGGGTATCGGGATGTCGTTCGAGGAGTAGTATGACTCGTGCGGGGATATCGTCAGTGGGGCTGCTTCCTTCGCTTGCACGTTTACCATCTCCGACGACCCGACGTTGATTAGTGGCGTCGTCGTGCGCTCGACCTCGAGCGAATTGTTGGTATGCCCTGCTTGGCGTTTCTCGTTGACATCCAACGACCCGGGCGGTACACGTGTCGGCTCGTACATGTGTGACAAGGTGAGTTCGGAGGCAGACCGAGCGTGTGGTTCGCGGAACATCGGCGCGGTCTCGAGATCCGATAATGCGCGCGCGTTTTTGGACGCTTTGCGATGCCGGATGCCCAACCGGTCCTTCAAATCCCCGCAGACCCACATCTCGCGGATGATATCCTTGTCTAGCGGCGCGTATGTGGAAGAGGCGAATTTGTAGAGGAAACGAGGCGCTGGAAGGGAAGAGTCAGACGGTCTCCATCGGCCAAGAACGAGCCACCTACCCAATGCGACCATCACCGAGAAGACGATCGTGGCCCAGAACGTGACATTAGTAAACAGCACTTCCACTTCGTACACGAACGAGCCCGTGGTCGAGAAGAAGTTGTTGGCCGGGAAGTACGAGTAAATCACAACCCACAGGAGCATCACGAGCGATGATCCAATGACGACAATCCACGTAATGTACGTCCAGCTGGGGTAACAAGGAAGTTCCAGTCAGCACCCATCCCATGTAGAGCGTGTGCATGTTGAGAACGTACTAGTGAGTGTTCATTCCCACGTAGGTGTTCGCGGCGAAGATGGC
The DNA here is from genome assembly GCA_038094735.1 of Exsudoporus floridanus. Lineage (NCBI taxonomy): Eukaryota > Fungi > Basidiomycota > Agaricomycetes > Boletales > Boletaceae > Exsudoporus > Exsudoporus floridanus. The sequence continues at coordinate 23,149 of JBBPUP010000142.1, forward strand.
TGCGATACCAACGGTGGTACCGAAATCAGCCAGGGAGTCGATGCCCCTGCCATTCCAAGACGTCGCAAGACCAAGAGACCAGACGAGGTAAGGAATGAAGAATACGACAGCCGACTGGTAAAGACCATCGAGCATATACGACCAGAACTTTACCCGGGTATATTCTAGACCACGGATACCCCGGATGTAGAGCTCAGGAAATGCCAAGGCCGCTTTTGCGTTGATATCCTGGTCGAAAGCTGATGGGTCGAACGTTAGGGGATGACACATTCCCACCAAGGCCATCAAAGCCACTTACCACCAAGAACAATCACCGGAAGTGACGTGAAAATCAAGTTGTACAGAAGGATAAAACTGTAATCATACAGATATGTCGCGTCGAAGCTATTCAAAAACAGCAAATTAACCGCGAAATATTCCCATGACCACAGCCGATGACTCACTAGCAATAGATGAGATACCAGAACATGGCTAGTGTCCAAATCACGTTCTATTAAGCACAGTCGATCAGTTCAACCAAGCCTACGAGGAATGACAGCGAGCGAAGAACCTTGTAAAAAAAGTTGCTATGCATGTCGGCGATACGTTGATATGACCAGCGGCCATGGACGAGAAGTAATTTTGTCAAGAACCTAAATTGGCCAAAGGCGTAGTCTGCTGACATGGCAGCCTGTGAACCCTCGTGACCCAACAAGCCACAACCAACGTTGGCTTCTTGAATCATCGCCACATCATTCGCACCATCACCGATGGACAAAGTCATTGCTTTACGACCCTCCTTGACCTGGACAAGCCTATGAGTATACGCGCTCTTGAGAAGAAAAGGCGGACATACCAACTTCACCGTCAACGCCTTCTGAGCGGGTGATACACGGCAACACACGACCGTCTCACACTGCGTGCCGAGATTGAGAAATAGTGGTTTGATATCGGGTGTCAACGCATATCGTAACGTTTCGCCATCGATCACGACCGCAAACGCGGCCTGGGCACCAGGTACGAAGCCTCGTTTACGTGGGTCCAAGGACGGCGGACCTAATATGGACGCAATCTTGTTCAGCCCCGCTTCGATCTGTGCACGCGTTCCCTCTGGCGTGTCAGCAGACAGGATCATAATCTCCATGTCTTGCTTGAGTAAATTACAGCTGAATCCGATCTCGATGGCCGTTTGTAGCTTATCGCCTGGGAGGAATTGACTAAGCGGTGAGGAACACGTTCACCCGACAACTGGCTCACCTGTGAGAATCCACAACTTGATACCCGCGCGGTGCAATGTCTCGATCGCCTCTGGGACACCCACTTGCAACTTATCCTCCAGCGCCGTTGCACCAAGCAACATGAGCTCTTGTTCGATGCTGGATGCTGCCTTCTCAACCTCTTCCTCTCTATTCTCCGTCGCCGCGGTCGCAGCGTCGTACGTCCTTACCCACATCAAGAATTGATCCTCCGTCAATACCTTGTACGCAATACAGAGCGTCCTCAGCCCCCCGTTCGCAAACATGTCCATGTCCTTGGTTGTCTTCTCCTTCAACGCCGGATCGACACTGGGCGAAAGCCGCTCATAAATGACCGAGTCTGCACCCTTGCAATACAAGACGATCCGACCATCTGGCGTGCGCACGATCACGCTCATCCGCTTCCGCGTGCTGTTGAACTCGATCGTCTTCAACAATGTGTACCGCTCGGGCTGTCCCATCACCTCGATATCAATCGCATCCTTGGACTTGCCCACGAACGGGAATCCAACGTCCCTCGCGGCAGCCACGAGCGCAGCTTCGTCTGGCGACTCCGCCTTGTATTCCAGGTAGCATGGCTTCTCCGCCTGTTCTGGTCTGTCTGCAAGGACGGTGTGGCAGATGGCCAGCGCGCGAAAAAAGGCGGTAATGTGCCCTGCTTGTTCAGACGTCCGGTCCGTGATGTCCTCAGCGAGCTTGGGCGAGACGAGCGTAAGTTTGTCAATCTGTGCGTACCGATTCTTGAAGAGCTTCGTGAGGCTAGACACCATAGCGTCTTTCAGCACCGCCAGCTTGCGCGCGAGCTCCTCGGGCTCGACGGCGTCCGCTCGCCCTTCTCTCGTCGCGGCGCCACGCTGCGCCTCCGTGATACCCTCCCCGTACACCACCCCGTGGATAGAACACTTCTGGAACTCCATCACGTTCTGCGTCAGTGTGCCAGTCTTGTCAGAAAAGACGTATTCGATCTGACCGAGGTCGTCGGAGATACCCCAGTTCTTGGGGATGCAGGAGGTGTCAAAGGGTTTGTAGTACATGTCGACGTCTTGTGCGATGAAGTACGCTTGGATCGTCTTGATGATTTCGATCGAGATGAAGAGCGATACGGGAACGATGTTCTGGAATGCGATGAGGCAGGAGCTACGACGTGACCTCAGATCAGTGCAGATACGACAAGAGAACCAGACTCACACAAAAGTAACGAGCGCATTGAGCGCAGGAGAGCTCGTCGCATCTACGCCTGGTTCATAGAACTTCACGCTCGTGTTCGATAGACCATCCAAAACACCGTAGATCACTGCAGAGAGCGTACAGATGACGAACAGGAATGCGAAATTGACGATGACATTGAAGTTGGTCTCTCTGGCGATCTTGGATTGTTTTGATGGTGTTATACCTCCATTCAAGTATATCTTGGTGTCTGGGCCCGTGAAGACAACCAGACCGATGATCCAAGCTGTGTTCCGCACGGTGCAACCACGAAGGAGCAATTCGTTGATGGTAACGCCTTCCTTTCGAGAGTCCCCATTGACGGGGTCTGTGTAACGTAAAACCCCGTTATACAGGTACAAATTCTGGTGGGGCGGCTCCGATTCGAGGACAAACGACGATTTCTCGACGTCTTCTTCAGAGGTAATGGATGAGGTCGCCTGAACAGCCTTGCGTGGTTTCAAGTTCGTCTCCCCGTCCAGGTTCTTCGTCTCCAGGTAGCAGAGCCCATCCGGATCGGACGTTGACAACACGACGACGTCCGCTGGGACCTGCTCATTCTCCCTCAACAGCACAATGTCCCCAACGTCCAGCTTTTTCCACAGTGTCCTTTCCCATCTCGCAGTTCCATTGATCCTCCGCTTCCAGTCAATAACTCCAAATGACGACCGGGAAGGTATGCTTTGCTGGTATGCCGAATGCGACTTGTTTTGGCCCCAAGACCCAACCTCGGACACACTGGGTAATCCAGGCGGATACGTATGCGAATCCACACTGGCAATGTCCTCGAGTTGCCTCCCACCCGCACCGGTCGGTCTACCAAGGCTGAGCGTACTCTCGTTGAGGTCCATCGTGCTCATGCTGATCCTGTCACCATCGACACCCTTGCTTAGCACGATCCGCATGCCTTCATCTGCTTCCTTTTCGCGGAGTTTTTTGACACCCTTGGAGACCTTTCCTGGGGAATTGATACGGAGGAGTCGCTGGTACCAGGGACGAGGATCTAGGGGTTGGTTCACGTTACGCCATTGGCCGAGACGGGTGACAGCGGAGGTGTTGACTTGTTCGTCAAGCTTTGCGCGGCGGTAGTCCTCGAGACCTTCTTTGATGGCGGTGACGGTGAGAATGAAGAGGAGAGGAAATGCAGCGGTCGATGCGGAGGCAGCTCCAAAGATAGAAAACACTGCAATTGGTTAGAAATGGAACCGGGTTGATCGAGATGGACTCACGTTCGAATATGACCAAGGCCAAGAAGTATATGTTGGCGATTCTAGAAAGCGACGTCAACTGGCGTGGACGCTGGACGGTCGATGGTCTTACCGGTGGAACTGCTCGAAGAGGTTCTTGGGGAGGAATGTTAGTAGGGTATATCCTAGAGGCGATGAGAGGTGAGAGAGCACAAATCAGCAGAGGACTCACTACTCGTCCGTACTTTGTTCCTTGCATAACGAACGAGTGGCTGGCCGTTTTGATCGACTTCCATGGCGGAGAGCGGTGAATTAATGTATATATTTCTGCGCTGACCGGTTATTTGTTGGCCACTCGCGACGGTTGGTGCTTCTGAGACGGCGGAGTCGGCAGTCTTCGGACGCTTGTCTTTTCTAAAGAAGAGAGAGCGTTTTCTGCGAGCAGACCTCCGCTGGGCACGTAGTTCTGAACGAATGGATTCCGCGATAGTGGAGGCTGCGGTGCGCACGGTGCGGAGGCGGAGGTCGGGGTCAATCTGAGCATCGTTGTCGTCGTCGTATTGATCTGGTTGGGGATGGCGCTTGAATAAAGACATGTTGCTGGTATTGAATTATGGACAGGGTATGCTGAAGAGGTCCTAAATACCGAAAGCCAGCACGGAAGGACCTGAGGGGTAGGGGAGTAAGCGGCCTGAAGGAAGTTGGTTGCCTGCGGCAGTGTGGTTAGCAGTGCCAGCGCGTTGCCAATCAGATGGCCCCCAAACACTCTCAATCTTACGGTCATCCAACGGCAGTCAGTCATGGCGACGAGCGCGCTGCATTAGACATGTACCCGACCCATTCCAGTTGGTCATTGCACCCCGCAATCGCGAGCTGGGCTGGACCGAGTATGGCTGCTCAACGGCCTCCTCTCACGAAGCCGCACAGCAAATATGCGCCGCCATCATCGGCGCTGGTGCAGCCGGCGAATCAACTAGTCAGCACACTTGATCTAGCATGTCTGACCCTTCAAGCAGGCATGTCCGACGCCTACGCTCACTCGGTGACCATAGTCATCCACGGCCATGACCAGGCCACCTAACAAGTTTAAGTACAGCCCCAATACATCAACGACAGCGTCCAAGGCGCCAGCCCCGTGTTTTACAATACCTATTTTTTGATAAGCTCGGTTTCAGAGCGTCTCCTGTCTGTTTGCAAGTCACCTTCGGACACAACCCCGACGCCGATTTCTGGTGCAACGCATGCTCGAGTTGCGTCAAACTTCGACTCCTTTCACAGATTCCGCTCCAACGTTCAAAGTTTGGATGTGTATTGAGGGTATCAAGGCTCTGGAACCCTTCTTTACAGCCATCTCCGTCGATGTAGTGCTCAGATTCTCGCAGGCATGTTATCGTTGCCTGCTCTCTCGACGAACCATATCACAAGGACTTGGAGCAATTGCCGTCTATCCTCTCGTCGCCCATTTTAGGCAACCAAACACCTCTTTATCCAGTGCGAGATCAGAACGTGTCTATGCGCCTTGTGGGTCGAGATCCATGTCTTCCCACAAAATATGCACATGGCGCTGGCCTCAGTCTCCCCAATCTTTCCTCGAGTCCATCCCAAAAACGCGCGGTTTCCCCTTTCCGCGCCTCGCTGTTGTAGCAGGTATGGGCAGTGCAATCCCGTGGGAACGTCGCACTCCTCACGCAATGGAGGTCACCCTGGTCGTTCGCGGAGATCGTGCATATCTCATCGAATGGATTACATGGACAAGGTAACCGCCGAATCTTCGTCGTCTGCCACCGCACGGTCACTGATTGTTGGAAATTACTGTCTGTCAGTGCTACTGCCGCAGATTTCATATGAATCAATCCAGAGTTTTAATTATATTTTATGAGCATCAACTCCTCTTGCCAGACGAAGATGCAGACAAAGCATATGGGTTTGCACAGCGAGACTTAGCGCCCCAGCACCTGATCCGGAGCTGCCCCGACGACGGACCAGTTACCGACCACGGGTGCCACCAAGTCCATCTCTTCTGACCAAGTCGCTCACCTCAATCAGTTCAGGGACGAGGAGGATCCTCACAGTCCTCATACATCCTCGAGCGTAGCGTCTCCACCCGGTTCATTACCACCGCTCTCATTTCATCTCTGCAGATCAGCTTCCCCGGCCGTGATGGGGGCGATCAGATATGGACGATATCGAACTCTGGTCGACAGCGACACGGCAACCGTCGGTACGAGAAACTAAACGTGGTGTGCAGGGGAGTGTTTGTACTATGTAACGTCGTACTGGGTAAGTTGAGTGCAAGCGCCATGTGTGGGGTACGAGTGAACGTCCCGTACGCCACAAGAGGTTTCGTACGGACATGTGTCTGTGCCGAAGATAAGACCAACCGGTTCAATGTGGAATAGAGTAGCTGCTTTGAACGACCCTGACTCGAAACGTGTCTTCAATTTTGCCTTCAACACGGATCGACTGGCAGAAGGGGTCCAGCTCGTTATAACGAACGATAACCAGAAAGTATTCTGAGCCTCCAGCCAGTAGCAATCAACCTAACCCCTCGTCATGGGACCAAACTCATACGGTCTTGAAGCACAGCACACTCCACCCCGGCACACATGCACGCCGCAACGAAACGGGGTGCATGCGTACATATACGTCCATACACCGTTCCAAACATCTCACCCTTCCGACGGGGACGAGGTACAGTCATAGAATAGTTCACTTGAGTCACAAGCCGAATCTAGGGTATAGTCAAGGGTACATGAACCAACGACCACGACGAAATTTCATGGCGTCGAAGCTGACCATCATGATCCTAAACCAAGAGCGACACTCCAGCTAATAGAAAAAGAAAATGTCACATGTTGTGTGGCAGTGGACATGTCGTGAAAGAGGCAAAACAGACGAGAGCAAACCAAGAACAATGCGAAAAAAAAGACATACAACTGCACAGGAAGGTAGTGTCAACGCATACGAGGGAGGGCACAGGGAGGGCGGGACTATGGGCATGGGACAAGGAATGGCGAGAAGAGGGAGGGGGAGCTACAGATCACTGACAGGGATAATGATAGTTTGTGATGTACATTTTTCTGCAAAAAAGCTCTTAACGATGGGAATAACAACACGACATTCCACGGATCCTCCTTTGAGAATATGTGCATCTCGTGTGATCATTACTGAGAGGCGCTGAGCAGATGAGGGGGATCATCGAGATCAGGACTCACAGCGTTTTCTGCATCGGCGGTGGCTTCCGCCTCGGGCTCCTCCGCGATCGGCTCAGCAGGCGCAGGTGCGGTATTCTCGTCCGTGGGTGCCTCCGCCTGATGAATTCGTCATGACCTGTATAGCATTGCGGCGATAACCCATCTCACCTTGGAAGCAGGTTTCCTCGAGCCTGCTCTTGATGCAGGCTTCCTGGCAGTCGAGGCGGGTTTCGCGGACGCCCGTGATGAGGGTTTTGTGGTCTTTGATGCGGGTTTCTCAGATGTGGCCTTGGAGGCCGGTTTGGTAGCAGAGACCTTGGATTCAGGCTTAGTAGCGGCCGCCTTCGATTCAGGTTTGGCCTATCGTCCCACCACCGTGGATAAGCCCTCAACCGCCTATACACAAGGGGAGCACGCGTACCTTCTTAGACGGCGGAGCCTCTTCCTCCTGAGCTGCGGCGGGCTCAGCGGGCTCTTCCGCGTTCTTGTCGGTGGTGCTGCGTTTCCTACCTCTGGCAGACTTGGGCTTAGTTTCCTCTGTGGCTGCGTCGAGAGGTTCTTCGACCCCGCCGTCTTTCTCGTCGGCGGGCTTGGCTTTCTTTGCGCGGGGTTTCGGAGCCTTCTTTACTGGGGCTTCGGCCTTTGGTTGTTCTTTTATGCGCGAAGAGCGACGTGGCTCTGCTGGAGAGTCTGTGGAAGGGGGTGCAGCAGCTTTACGAGGCATCGCGCAAGGGAAGGGATATGTGGGGGGGAAGTGTGAAGGGAGACGCGCTTGACCCTATTAACTTGAACTTTATCATCCTCGCCATTCACTATGGGATCAACAAACAAAACTCGATCACGTGACTCGTGATCGCGTACACATGCACAAACAAACACCCATTCCATTCTGCGCACGGATCCATAAGTATGTACATGAAACTACAGCAAGGAAAGCAGATGCTCGGCACCGGTCACTGTGACGTTGCTTGGTACCTCTTCGACCTGGAGCGGGAATGAGCGATGCGACCAGTAAGCTGGGCAGAGACGAACCTGGATGTGTTTGACGACCAAGTCGTCCAGGATCAACGCATAGCGTGCGGTGCGGATGCCAAGGCCACGGGCGGACAGGTCGATCGAGAGCCCGATCGACCCGGACCACTCTGCGCCCGAATCGCTGAGGGCGACGATCTGTTTAATGAGCGACGTTTCATATACGATCTGGTTCACTATCTACCTTGTCTTTGAGCCCCTCGACACGAGCCCATCCGCTCAACACAAATGGGTCATTCGCCGCGATCACGGCGATGACATCGACCCCTCGTGCCTTGAACAGTTCATAGTTCTTGAGATAGCCAGGCAGGTGGTTCACATGGCAGGTAGGCTATCGGGGACGTTAGTTGCGCTGGAGAAGAGGCGATCAAACGAGATCGCACGGTGAACGCGCCAGGAACGGCAAACACCACGACCTTCTTTCCAGCCCACTCTTTGGCAATGGGGTAGGTGGAGACTGGGGGCTGCGGTGAGACTGTTGTAACGACTGGGATTAGCAATAGTACATACTGGTCCCACAGACAGACTAGCCCAGTCGAATGCGTCAGTAGAGGACCTTGATAAGCTTGGATGGGTACTACACACCAGATCGTCGAGGTTGGGAGCGTAAGGGACGTAAGAGAATGTGGCTTCCGGGAGTGTATCACCGACTGCGATAGCCATGTTTCGAAGCTGAGGTTATCAATGTGGGACAAGAGCTGGCAAAAGCGTCACAAGGTGCTGGGGCTTATCGTGACTGGACACAGGAATTGCGCGATTAGTGTGGGACCACATCAAACATATTATTCATGAAACCGAACACTTCCTCCTGGTCATATCCACCTCACCGCTCCAGATACTAGCACCGCTGGTAGGTTAGCTGCGAATCGACAGGGGGTTACACTGGATTAGTCATGCATCATGTATGACCGCAGCCGGTCGCTAATAACCCTGTCATCAGCTTTATTGTACGTTACCTCTCCGAGCTGGATGTTCACCCTTCCAGACATCAATCTCGGCCATGGTTCTGGATCAAGCCTCCCACTGCCCGTTCTCACACTTGCTGGGATCTCGACCGTTGTCGCAGTAGCGGTCAGCGGTGTATCGATATGGCTCCAGCTACGAAATTACAGAAAACCCCTCCTACAGCGGTGCGTCTTCCTTAACCGTGCGCTTGCGTTGACCCTCACTGTGTGGCTTCCAGAATGGTCGTGCGAATCATGGTCATGGTGCCGTTGTATGCGGTTTCGTCGCTCATCTCACTCTTCTCCTTGGAGGCAGCCTTCTTTATCGACGCCATCCGCGACATTTACGAGGTACGTCTACCGATACATCCGTAGCATCGACTGTTCATGATACTCCTGATAGGCCTTTGTTATATACTGTTTCTTTGTGCTTCTTCTAGATTATCTTGGTGGCGAACGGTCCCTGCTTATCCTCTTGCACGGTCGACCGCCCATCCCAGCCGTCTTTCCCGTTAGCCTATGGCGCAGTGAGATTGACCCAAGTGATCCGTATTCATTTCTCTTCCTAAAACGGGGTATTTTGCGTGAGGTCGTTACTCCATTTATCGTTCCCTGTGCTGACTCCCGGTCGCAAACAGAATACGTGCAAGTCAAGCCTCTTCTCGCGCTTGCGAGTTTGATCATGAAAGCCACCGGTACCTACAACGAAGGCGACTTTCGCGCTCGAAGCGGATACTTATACCTGTCTATTGTGTACAACGTATCCATATGTCTCGCACTCTGGTGCCTCGCCGTATTCTGGATGTATGTTCACGAAGACTTGAAACCTTTCCGGTAAGCACCTTTCTTCTTTGTACACTCTAGCACGCATCATTCACGTTTGCAAAGACCTGTCCCTAAATTCCTTTGTGTCAAAGGCATCCTCTTCTTCTCCTTCTGGCAATCTATCGCCGTCTCCTTCCTTGTCGCGGTGGGCGCCATCACGCGCCTCGGACCTTACACCGACAGTGAACACATTTCCCTCGGTCTCACTGACACCCTCATCTGCATCGAGATGCCCTTTTTCGCTGCCGCTCACATGTACGCCTTCTCGTACCGCGATTTCATTAAGCCCCGCACCTTGGTACCAGGAAAGAGCCGTTTACCGATCTATGTTGCCCGCATGACCCTCGGGTACGCACTCCGAGACGCCTTTGGGCTCAAGGACCTCGTCGAGGACACGCGTGCCACGCTCCGCGGGGAAGGCATCAATTATCGTGCGTTCGAACCCAGCGAGGGCGGGATGCATATCGGTGCCGCGAGAGACCATCGGATCCGCGCTGGGCTCCGCTATGCTGCCGGTGGCAAGCGCAAGTACTGGTTGCCCGAAGTGCGTCTAGAAGGCGATGGCGACGTCACTGCCCCTTTGTTCGCCGCGAATATCGAGAATGTGGTGCACGATGCGCCGGACATACAGTATCGCCGTGGTGGGGCGCGGATACCGGGGGATAACGTCGACGTGGAGGACGAGGACGAGTACGCCCTGACGTTTAGCGATGCGCTGATGGGTCCGGGCGATGCGGACGAGATGTTATATGAACATGCCAAAAATTATGTGTTTGGTGACTATTTGTATCCGGTGGTGGACGTGAGCTCGGAGGAGGCACGTCGGGCGATGTGGGAGGAGGAAGAGCGGGTCGTGCGAGAAATTACGTCGGGCGGGTTTGGCAGGCGCGAAGGGACGTTCTCTGGATATGGCGCCACACATAGCGGCGAAAGGCGGGCGAGGACTTACAACAATGGCATCCAGGATGACGCTGCGGGAACAGGCAAGGCGGATCATGATCATCACGGCCCCGCTTCGTCCTCGCGAATGCCACGGACGCCCTCTCCGCCACGTTCACGCAGGATCTCAGATTGCCCCCCAATGATGTCTGGTAGCCTGTCGTCCACCAACCAGAGTCCAGCAGATTCACCTTCCCGAGTCTTATCTCGGTTGCACCTCCCGCGCATCCCGCGCATCCTCTCGTCTTCTTCTGCTTTGTCGTCGTCGTCCGCGTCGCCACGAATGTCGAAAGGAACGTCGCACACGCCACTTGTAGAAGAGGACGCGGTGGATCTAGTCGTCCCTGCGCCAGACGGCTTACAAGTGCCATCGACGTCGCGTGCATCGCACTCACCGCATTCCCCGGTGTTGATACGAGTATGGGACGAGCGGGGTCCGAACTCGAGCTCAGGTTCGCCGGTTCGGACACTAGTTGATGCAGATGGAGATGGAGACGAAGACGAGGAGGACCTGCGGGAAAGCGCGTCGGATGCGCAGTTCGTCATCACGGTGGATGACGTGGGAGCGGGCCCGGACGCTCGGAGGGGATACGGGGAGGGTGATACGGCGCGGGAGGGGAACGTCGTGAGAGCGCAGACGCCGCCAGCGTATGCTCGCGTCGGGTATGAACTTGGGATACCAGAGGCGGAGGATGATGATAATCCGTGGGCGTGATGCGCGATGGATTTGAGGCACCCCTTCCCCCCACGTACGATTCGATTCGAAGGTAGTGGTGTCATACCTTACTAGTACGTGGTCGGGATTGAAGAGTTTTGTATTCTACGCCGTATAATTATATTCATGTTTTTGACTTGATGTGGGGTGTGGATATTTCAATGATCAACCGATCTGGACGTTTTTACCGCACTGACGGTGGTTGTGTCTCGGGACGAAGAAAGGTGTCGACAAACTTGGTTATTCCAAGACGGAGGCGAATAACGCATACTCCATGATGGTTGACTCGGAC
>JBBPUP010000142.1:34817-44889 GCA_038094735.1 Exsudoporus floridanus
TGTACGCATTTGTCGCGAGTCTCATCAACCTTTATCACGACATTTGATGGTACATATTTCAGCAATCTCGGTAAGCTGCTATTGTCACCCAGTCGACGTCCCGATCTTTTCTCCTTTGCCAGCTCTTGATATCATGTTATAAGGTTGTTTTTTCTTCTTTTTGAATAATTGTTCCGTTAAACAAGTGGAGAGAAAGCAAGAAAAAAAGTAAAAAATAGGGAAAAACAAGAGAACGAGTGGGCTTGTTTTCAACCCATTCTACTTGGTACAGAGTGCCCTTATTCCGGGCCGATAGATATGTTTAAGGGCAAATAGGTAGCCTGCTATTTTCCTGATGGGGGACACAGTTCTGGTCAGGGGTCATTGTGGTCCAAACTATCAGAATCCGGAGCAAACTAAGATACGATCCGCGATCATCCGGGTCCACGAAGCTGTTGAAGCTCTGGGCGCTCTCGGGCGACAATGTTTCCGCTGCTCGACGGAACGGACGACCCGTCAAGGATATCAATGGCGAAGAACGGGATTGGTAGAGTGCGTGACCAAGATCGATAATCTCACACCCAGATCGGACGAGGCGACACAGATCCGTGCCCACCGTTTCCGAACGGGAATGGACCAATCGAACAGGGTGTAGAGACTACTTACTACTTGGGCCAATCTCGACCAGCATGGATGCGTTGGTTTGTCTGGCAATTTGACCAACTCTCAGGATGTAAAGGAATGCATTGTTTTCGGACACGAAGAGAAAAACATTGAAATCCGCGAGTGTGTGAATGGAGGCAGTCTCGCTACGAAATACGATACGTCAGACAAGAGGGCTATACTGGGAGTCATTATAACACACCCGAGAAACGATCAAGGTGACGAGCGATAGCTGCGGCAAATTGGAAAACGCGTTGCTCTGAACGTCGAGGACACGTTTCTTTATCTCCACTTTATTGATGTGACGTTTTCCCTGAAGCTGTATATACGGAGTCGCTAGCTTGTCTGATCATGCTATCATCTTCATTCACAGTCGATGTTGTCCAAAGTGGGTTGATAGTCAGCCACTGGTACTATTCATAGAATTGGTGGGGTGAGAAAAATGTTAGAGCTTAGAATCTTGTTTAAAGCGTGCCTGTGGCCACCTGTGGCGCCGAAAATTAATACATGCGAGTTTGGCATGTTGCTGTGTACATTGTTTATGAACGAGGTTGACTGCAACGCGATCGGTGTCTGGTCGCGTGTCTTATACAGGGTATTGGAAGATTTGAGCCACCGTGGTTCAAGGGATCCCTATCCGCTTCATTGGTCGAGTAGGTCACTTCGTTGGTTCGAAGGGTTTATAACTGATGCTCACCTGTTAGCCTACTAGCACGCCTGCATCAGAGAAAGTGCGGGTATGATGCTTGCTAAGGTATCGGGGCCTGGTCATCCTTGACCATGCCCAATCAATTCATCTGTCTGTTCCTAAAAAATTGTCCATAGATCCTGAACACTCAGTGCGCAACACAAATGTTGTGGACAGAACCGTATGCGTTCCAGTGATGTTGAACATGGCAATTTACGGTGCACGGTATGACATGCTTCGCTTGACTCGTGGGTTTGTGAGGAGCGTTTGCAATATCGTCCTCTATCCCTACGAGTCCCGTGGGTCCCGACTAAAGTGAGACTGAGAGTAAAGTACCACAGTCGCCGTACCACTGACTTCGACCACGCCAGCTGGAAACTTGATATGCTTGGCTTCCACGGCAGTGAAAACATAGTATTGCATTTTTAGAGGATAATTCATACCAATTATTGGTCTCCGCGGGATAATGAGAGGACGGAGTCACAGGAAAAAGTAGTATGTGAAGCATTGAAGATTGGGCGATTTCAGCGTCGTTCCCACGCTTATTCGCGTGATCATTGCCACTACTTGAACGTGTTCAAGACAGTACTCGAATTGGTCGTACTAATGCATAAGATTCTGAGGGCGATAGTAAGTTCGGCGCTCGTGAGTTTCTTTCCCGTAAAAATGCTTGTTGATAGCTTCGCATAGTTCTTCGGCAGTACAGACCGTATGCATTATGGTCAATTGTACTATATTATCATGATGCACCTCCACAGTGTGCAGAGCCGGATCCCGTGGGTATGTCCCGTGGGGTGACATCATACGTATTTTTAACGATATAGGGCGCCAGAGCCTGACTCGGGATGATATAGTATCCAGAACCATGGCGTTTTTAACCTCAACCTTGGCATGCCACACTAGGCCCCAAGTTGGATCTTCCTCCTAGGGCTATCATGGTGACTTAGCCCGACCGGCATCAACAGAACGTGAGACTTCTTTAGCACCCATTCTAACCAATATTGTAGGTATCTCTGATAAGCATCCCAGTGAACCGAATACCAAAAGCCGACTGTCACCGAAGTTATACTTAGAGACCAATAGCCAATGCGATTTCCCCTCCAAAGTTTCTCTCTCTACCTCTTTCACAACGACTCGGCACTCGCTGTTGAAAAGGTGATCCAACAATCAGATCATGTCTGTGGGTCAAAGCAACAATACCGGGCGCAGTTCGCTGCTTCCAAAGGACAAGGCAAATAGAGGTACCCCTCCAGAATGCCACGAGATCTCCCGGTCGACTAGACGGTGTATCCTGGTAGCTTTGTGGGCTGGGACGTTTTTCTATGTAAGCTAGTTTCATTTTAGGTCTGATATGGTGTCATTATTAATTTCAGAATTTAAACTGTATGTGGTGCCACTCATGATTGCTCATTCGGCGCTAATCATCCGAAATTTCCTCTAGTAACGATGGTGGCCACACGTGAGATGCCTTACAAGATGGGGAACTTGTTCGCCTCTAATGAGTACTGTTCATAGTACTACCCTCGATCACATCGGAATTCAAAGAATCAAACCAAGCCAGTTGGATTGGCACTGCGTACGGTTCCACGATTTGGACCCCCGTTGCTCACACACATACATATGCTTCCCCAGATATCTGCTCTCAAGTTGCGCCTTCACACCTCTCTATGGACGGCTATGTATCGTCCTCGGCCGGCGGGCGTCATGCCAAATCGCCTTATTAGCGACCGCTCTCGGCACTTTTCTCTGTGGGGTCTCTAGAAATATAATCGAACTGACAGTCGCGCGATTCGTATGTAGATATTTCTATCTCTCGCCTTCCTCCGTGGTGCAGACTGTGATGGGTCGTTTAGATAGCGGGAGTAGGCGCGGGAGCGCTCCAGTTGCTTTCCATGTAAGTACATATTTTCAGGAGTGGCCATGATTTGCTCAATCACGTGGATCAAGGATCGTCTCGGCTGACATGTACAACATCCGAGTGGGTTCACGGCCCATCTCATTGTTCTATAACGTTCACCGTCATCTAGGAACGCGGCTTACCTCAAGCGTTGAGCAATCTTTGTCTAGCCGTAAGCGCTCCGTTCGCTCATGGGTACGCTACATTTCTCAGACCCGTGCACTAGGTTGGATTAGGCCTGGGTGGACCTATTGGCGGTATTTTGAATGATTTGTACGTCGTGTGCTTCGGTTTGTTGGATGGGGCGGGCTCACATTTTGGAGATTTGGATGGCGGTTTGCGTTTTTATGTCAGGTGCCGCTTTTTGTCCTGGTGATGGTCGCCGTCACAACACACTACTTTATGTGACATTGGTGGGTATCTTCCTCCCCTCATGTTGGAATGAGCGGGTACCGGAGTTATGCTCTGCAGGGTCAAGGTCGGAATGCGAAGGAGGTTCTTTCCAGAATCGACTTTGGAGGCTTGTTTGCGCTCTTTCTCACGGTAGGGTCATCGCGGGCGTTCCATCCATGGCTGCGCGACTTATCTTGCGATAGATTGGAGCGACGCTCACTTGGCTTAGCACGAAATTCAACGAAGATATTCCTGCGAGTCATTTCTTATGTTGAGCGCGATCCCTCGCATTTACAATCCTTGGCAGTGGACGGACCAACGAGTCATCATCCCCACTGACACTTTCTTTTCTTTCCTTGGGATTTCTTCTCGCGATCGAATTTTACGTGGCTCCGGAACCTATCCTGCCGGCCTCCCTCTAAAGAGAGAAAATACCCGTCCTTGTGAGCTTGAGTAACTATTTTTTGGGAGCTTCCAACTTTGGCATCATGTACTTTATTCCACTGTGGTTTCAAACGGTGTCTTTGGATAGTGCATCCATCGCTGGTACGTCGACTATAATGCATATCAACGCACAAGCGACTAAACACTCCTGTTCTTGGTGTGTACAGGACTCCACTTACTCCCACATCGCGTTGCAATGGGTTTAGGCTCGTTGCTGGCAGGGTACGTTAAAGCCTCTTCTCGCTTCCAAATAGCTAATCTCCAGGCGCTATACGTAGTTGGTGGGTTCATCGCACAGGTAAATATACGGCTCTCAATCTCGTCTGTGGCATCATTCCACTCTTTGGCCGCATCCCTATCATCTTCATGCGAGAGGATTCGGCGTTCGTCCCAAAGTGGTTTAGCGTCTTCCCTATCGGCTTTGGAAATGCAGTCGTGTTTGTGACGGTGATATGTATGAAGTTATTTCACAGTCCTTTTCGGTGGTTGTTTACTCATGGGTCTTGTTTATTCTTCGTTCAGTCGCGCTACAGGCAAATTTACCGAGTGTGTTAACTGCCACGCATTTGTCGCAGAGGACGTCTAAATGTGTGTGTTCACAGAGCCATCAATCGCCTTTGGAACGGCGGTTGCACGGCTCTTTAGGGGACTTGGTGAGTACCGCTTGGCGTAAATCACTCGTAAAATGGACATTCACTATTTCATGCGTACCATTCTCACACGTAGGACAAGTGTCCAGCGTGGCCATCGCCTCTGCCGTCTTCCAGTCCCGGCTCGACGCCGAGCTACGTCGACGTATACACGTCCACGACGCAGACAAAGTTAGTTTTTGCTTTCGTTTTCTCGTGCATGTGACATGTACGACCTTTTATTGATGCTGTCGTTCAATCCCACCAACTGTCGATGCTCACACTTCTAAATGATGGCCAATATAAACCACTTGAAGATTGTTTCGGAGATACGGCATTCGTTCACTCTGGCGGGATCGCTTCCCCCAGACCTCCAGCATGCCGCACAGGACGCGTACTCGGCGAGCTTGCGCACCGTATTCATCGTTGCGATGTGGACCATGCTCATAGCTTACACCGTTCGCTTGCCGGTGAGTCATAGATATACCGATGTCGTCATCTCCCGGAGGGCCAGCGTACTGACTGCGCGACTGCTCTACGGATAGCTTCCGGAGGCAGAAATGGAGGAACGAAACGGCTGTACAGAGCAGACCGATGTTGAATGAGAATCGCATTCGGACGTTCGGTGTGGGGTGGAGTCAGAGTCAGGGTCTAGGTACGGAGCAGCTCCCCACGGATGATGCACTCGCTTCCCAGGTTGGTGCGGCGGGAATGAACGTACCGACGGCAGGTCACATTGTGCAGGTTGTCTAAGCCAGATGCTGTAGTGTTGGCGCTATTGGACTCATGAATTGGTGGTCACGGAATCATCTTTCTTGGATCGTCATCTGTGACCCTGTTGGCGCCGGCCACATTCATCGCTCTGAACAGAGGGCAGTATACTCTACATCCGGCTCGGTCAAATCTTAAGAGATGGGTCTATCATCACGTATGATAGCGTTACAAACAACTAAAGTTTACAGCTCAAAATATATATAGTCCTACATCCGTATCGCGTCGGTCTTTTCTCAGAAAGCACCTTTCGAGATCCAGTACCCCACCCAAGCGTCCGCCTCTACCTCGCCAATCGCTCGCATGTTCGCCATCGTCGGACTGACTTGTTGCGCCTTAGTGGTACTAAAGTTCGTCGTCCCTGCCGCCTCCGTGGTACAAGCCCCCACGCTCCGGATAGCCTGGTCTCCCCGCGCCAACGTCCGGAAGAACTCGAGAAGCTTGATGGCCGGCTGTGGCGGGCAAGGTTCGGCACGTTAGAGACGATCATACTGGTATCGGGCAGCGTATGAGTCTACTCACGATTTTCACCAGATCGCCTTCCGAGGCATTCTCCCCCTTCTTCTCCAACAACGCAAGCCAGTCCCCGAATGGAACGATGGGAAGGACATCGTCCCCGAGCGCCTTTCGCTTAATGATCGAGCGTCGCACGGAAGCAATGATCTCTGCCCAAGGGGCACTGCGAGGGTTGACAATGTTGAGCGCTGGTGGGGGCGCTTCTTTGGCAAACGCCGTCTCCAGAATGACAGAGGCCACTTCTTCCTCGCGCAGCCATGAGACAGCCTAGATCGTCATGAGTACGTGAGATCGTCAATGTGTAGGATCTATCGTGTCACTTACTCCGGCTGCCTCTGGGAGCGCACCAAGGGTAATGCTAGATTTCACAATAATCGGGAACCAATCCGTCGTGGCCCAAGATCCACCGAGTCCACCAGCGATTTGGCCAATGCGAAGGGAAGTCGCATGCAACCCACTCTCCAGAATGATCTATCAAAACCGCATCAGCACCGATCTTCTAACTCGTTGCTGCATCATGGCTCACCCGTTCAGTGACGTATTTGCCCTCTCCGTAACCTGCTCCGATGGCAGCCGAGGGGTCAAGTTGGACTTCCTCTGGGAACGGCCCTTTCATATTATCCCAAGACTGCGCGGAACTGATCGAAGAAGTGAACAAGATGCGGAGGTTCTGACTCTGGCGTGAACCTAGCCCAAGGTCGACCAAATTCCGAGACGCCCGAATGTGGCTCTCAAAGGAAGATATCGCCAAGTTAAAGTCGAGGCGCCAGGCATTGTGTATGATCAGCGTGACAGAATTCCGGATCTGTGAATCATGCATCTATGAGTGTATCTTTGGCAAAATAAGGGCTAACTTACCTCTTCATACTGAGCTGGAGTCAGGCCACACTTCTCCAGAGACGCGTCGGCTTCAACATAGACAAGCTTATTCGAGCTCAAGAGGTCTATGGAAAGTCCCCTGTCTCTGAAAGCCGACTTTTGTCGTTCCTCGACAGATTTTGTCGAAGAGGGACGATTGAAGGCATAGACGCGCTGGACAACTGGGCTCTGGAGAAGCTCAGAGAGTAAGAACGACCCGAGACCACCCGTAGTTCCGGTGAGCAGTACAATTGCAGGCTCGATCAATTGGCTGCTGGGCAACACCCCATCAACTGATCCGTCTAAACCTATGGAGTATTTCTCGATCATAGCACCGATGGCTTGCTTATGTGGCCCTATGAAGTCGACCGCTTGTCCAGCGCCGTTGTCATTGACGAGAGCGACTATACGCGAACTGAGCAGTTGGATAGTCGGGTGTTCAAAGATGACGTTTGGAGGGACATGGGCGGCGGCCTTTCTGATCTCTGGGTCCGGCGATTGTCGCAGAGCACCCGATATCCGGTTTCGAAGATACGTTGCACTCAAACTATGGGAAAAAGACACGGGATGAGTCTCTTAAACTTCATCATCTTGGGAGACCGCGCACCTATCAAAGCCTTGGGCAAACAGATCAGCATGAAGATCAATATTCCCGTTGGAGCTGATTGTACGAGCGTGATCCAGCAGCCATTCTTCGATCACTTTGCTAGTCCACGCTGATGGACCAGCCAAGCCATCCGGAGCCACCGAACTTGCCTCTACAGCCTCATACCTTCGAAGTCTCTAAGAACCATGTCCACACACTCGATGCAATGACTCACAATGCGTTGATCTCTGCTTCGTAAGCATTGAGAGTCGCTTTGCGTTGAACAGTACCTTTGGGAGTGCGCAACATAGGCTTATCATTGCCCGTAATTAGAATCATCTCCTTGAAAATGCGACTGAATGCTGGCGACGGCTTGTTGGCCTCTTCGATCACAGGCCTTTATCCGTTTCAGTAAATGAGCTTGCCAAGTCATGCGTGAGGCACGTACCAAATTTGATTTCTAAACTCGGCCACGGCTTTCTTGTCGTTGACATCGATAGTGTGGTCCTGGCGAGGCTCGATGAGAACACCAACTTGATTTCGCTCCCGTCCGAACATGACAGCACCCTTCACTAGTGGGGAAGACCCAATGATACTCTCCATCGGGGCAGGAACCGTCTTCTCTCCGGACGCAAGCGTGATGACATCGTCGGCCCTCCCAACGCTGAGGTCGAGGAACGTGCGTATGAATACTAGTTTTGGCGTAGACCAACTGGGCAACTTACATCTTCCACATGTCCTTTGTTGGATGCTTCACAAAGAGATCCGCGGTTGCGTATCCCTTCACATCAGGAAGATTCTCTACCGCCATCTGGCGATTTTCGGTTGTCTGATTCGGCGTGTTAGTGATTTTTCGAGAACACGCGCAAAGTATCTCATACCAAAACTTGCAACTCGTATGTATTGTCTCCATGTGGAACCCATCTGAGTTTCAGGTCGTCCGGGAAGCGCAACCACATCCAATCGCCGTCAGCAATATCTTGCTTGCTAGCCACTGCCATGGGTGCCGCGAATTCTGTTCCACCATAACCGCTGGTGATTTGTACCCCAGCAGCCCACAACTTCTCGCCAAGCTTGACAGGTAGAGGGCCACCACCAGATTTCTGGAGACACTAAGCAGGAGAAAGGGTAGGTTGCATTAGATTGCACGTACCACAAGTTCCAATTTCTTCAGAACCTCAATAGCCTCCTGTGACGTAGCCATCTGCTCAAGGAGCGTCGGAACCGTCATGAGGGCATTGCATTCCACTTTCTTGAGGCACTCGATCATGTTGTCGCTCGTAGGTATCACTGGATTGGCGAGTAGGTCGTTCTCCGTACGCGGGGGATACACTACAGAAGAAACAAGGCATGCAACTGGTATATAAAGCCCGTTAACGAGACCAAAAGAATGGAATGGGGGCAGCGCCATGGAACCAACCCGACGCGGAGGAGGATATTTAGCATACGTTCGGAGAATGGCTACAAATAGTCAGTAGGGGGCATCGCCAAGCGGTACACGACGACATACACTGTGCCAACCATTGGACTTGGATTTTGTAGCTGTGAGCAATGGGCTTAGGGAATCCAGTGCTACCAGAGGAATGAATATAGATGGCCGGCGAATCCAGGTCTGGACGTTTCAGTGGGGGAGGGTACGGCGTAAAAGAATCAGCTGCGACCTCTTTCCCGAGCCTTGGAAAAGCGTAACGCAGCGTAGGGATCTCATCAACCGTCAGCTGGGTGCCCTCGCTCTCGTGGCGAATGCCATCGATAAGGCCAGCGTGAGCGTGGCGAAGTGTTACAATACGTGTACATTCGGTCTTCTTCATCATATCAACAACAGCTACAGCAGAATTCCTAGGCGAGGCCAGGAATGGCTAGATTGGAAAGTGAGAACAAGACCCAAAAAAAAAAGATATATATAAACGCACAACGCATCCAGCGACGGACAAACCCGTGACAATGGCATGGTGCAATAGAGTATCCGTGTTGGCAATAACCATTACAACTTCCCCATCTAGACCTTGGCGAGACGGGCGAAAAGCATGTGCAATTCGATGAGCAGCTCGACCGAACTCGAGAAAGGAAATTTCAGTGAGTGTGTCGGGAGCGCTTTCATTAGCGTAAACAAAGGCTGGAAAAGAGGGGTTTCTTTCCATATGGAAGTTGATCAGGTCAGGGAACAGGAGCGAGTAATCGAGAGGAGGAAAGTCGGCAACGGTAGAGTCCATGCTTGGTGAAAGATGCAGCGGCCGGGGGATGCTTTGGATGATTGATGAATAACATGCTCAAGACGACGGTCTTTATAACTGAGCCGGCTAGTAATCAGTGGAGACAGTGAGCTACGACATGATTAAGTCGTCCGGCAGAACGCACCACGAAGTCATTCGTGTAACGTCAGAAGTGACTCGCCACTGGGATCCCTTATGCCCGGGGATTGCCGCATGTCCTTGCTTGACGTGTTTTACCCGGCTAGTAATGTAACATCAACCGAATCTATGTGGTGATCATCCAAGGTTCGTTAGACCTAGTTCGAGTGAGTGAATGTGCGGGCACTGATGGGCAGCTAGGTCCGGTTTGCTCGGAACGGACAAGTTTACGTTTACGACTCCTGCCGCCGTGCGATATCGGCCGTAATGTCAACGGAGTAATTCTCACGGCTGTGT
>JBBPUP010000143.1:0-16109 GCA_038094735.1 Exsudoporus floridanus
ATCGTGAATGCGAGCGACCATGGCTGTGATGCCCTCGTCGTCCTAGTCGACCGGAATCCCGTCCACATTCCCTTGTCACTCACAAGAGAAGATGTCCGAGAACTATCGTCGAAGCTTGGTACCTTGACTGTGCGCGCAAAGTCAATGGACGTGACAAGGGATTTCGCTATCCTTCTACGGGAACTCTGGGATGAGGTTATTTCCCCCATTGCCACTTTCCTTCAGACGGTATATCCATTGAAATCCCGCATCTGGTGGTGCCCCACCGCCGAGTTTTCTTTTCTTCCCCTCCACGCCGCTGGTCCATACAGGAAGGGTCAACGAAATCTCGCTAATCTCTACATCTCGTCTTATACCCCTACGCTCACTGCCCTCATTCGCGCTAGACGTCACGACCGCCAGCATTCTCCGTTGAAAGGCAAACAGTTCGTTGGCGTAGGTCAAGCGAAAGCCAAAGGCGAGAGCGAACTGGTTTCCGTCAGTACCGAGCTGGCCAACATTCAGCAGCGCCTCAATGGCCTCGCCACATTCACGCTCGTCGAGAGCCAAGAGTCCTGCATCTCCCGGGTCACCGAGGAACTTGGGAGGAACGAATGGGTGCACCTCGCGTGTCATGGTGTCCCCAATCGGAAACAGCCGTTCAAGTCTGCGTTCGCCCTCTACGATGGACACTTCACGATCGAGCGGATCATTCGGTGTGAACTAGAGAATCCCCAGTTTGCACATCTTTCCGCCTGTCATACGACTGTTGGGGACGAGGAGAGTCCAGACGAGGTGATACATCTCGCGTCGGCGATGCAGTTTGCCGGTTTCCGTTCTGTGATTGGGACGATGTGGGCGGTAGACGATGCTCAGACGAACAAGATCACGTCGGTGTTCTACGACTACATGATTGACGAGTGTGGTCGTCTGGATTATACCCGTGCTGCGTTGGCGATGAACAGGACGATGAAAAGTTTGGTGGATATACCATTCGATCAACGTATCTTATATATACATTTCGGTGCCTAGTTCTCTACTTATATTTACTCCCTTGCCCTGCCGTAGATGTTGTTCGTAGTTGCTATCCAATCTGCCATGGAATATTCAGGACTTTGTGTGAGGCAAAAATGTATATCAAACTTTAGGCCCTCACACCTCCATTCAACTGTGAAGACACAACTACTCTCCCGGTTTTATCTGGGGAATCGTAACCAGCCCTGATTCGTAGGCTCGCAAGCATCACTGGCCTTGTCAAAGCATGATATGGCTTACATGATGTTACATAATATTATATACCATTACAAAAATGAAATCTTAGCTATGTATTCACATATAACGCCATACCGAGCTAAGTACTTACCAGTGATGCAAGCCCATCATAGAGACTGTGTCCATAGAGCTATGTTCGACGGTAAAAAAAACGACCTCGCAGGATATTTCTACGACGGTCGCGTTGGCTCCCTCTTCGTCGACTGTGCGCTCAGATGATGCACTACTTTCACCTCTTTGGCCCGTCCGAGGTAATTTCCAGTCAATGCATCCACCAGCACAGTGACCCCGACGTTTGATGGAAAGACCATGGGAAGAACATGAGTTAAGAGTGATTGCGGCTGAATATTGAATAATGGCCTCATCATATTGTTGTGCATGCAGTCATTTCTCGAAGCAGTGCACCCCGGACTCTGGGAGGGAACATCGCACGAACGTTGCCGTCTATACTAGTGTGGAATCACATGGTGGTTTTCGAGAAAATTTCAGTATCAGTCTCACTGATACAATCATTCACTAGACTGATGTCACGACTTTCACAATAGCACTCATCATACCGAGAGAAACTCGGAAGCAAAGACGCGATTCGTTAGGATTGTCGAGAATGTGCATTGTGATCGACATAATCCATGACGTCGATCACGCCTCTTCAAGAGTCACTCTTGCATGCCGTGGTTGGTCAATCGCGAGACTCGTCCAAGAGTGCACTGCCGGGAGAACCTTGACAAAGTATGTAGTGCCAAGGTCGTGGTCCTGAAAATATCTCACTGGAAGAGCTTGTCAATCTTTCAACGCCCTCAAGGCAACCATACTGGTGATCTATCCCACCTTTAATGGCTTTGACCAGACCAAGCACTGTATGTATACCAGTTTACGAGCTGGTGATAACTTCTCTCACGGCCCGCTGTCATTCCTCCGACCGTGATGTTTTGCCAGGTATATCAATGTCTCAACTGCTGGCGGCACAACTTCGGCTCCACGGCACTCACAATCATGGTCAACCTTCTCCAATTCCACTGTGATCTTGACCTTCAAGAATTTTGTAGAGACATGCTCAACCAGCTGGCTTTCATAGTGTGCGAAAGCTCCATGTTGGAATGCAGAATCACTATTGGGTACTGAGTCCGAAAGCGAGAAGGTGTCTGCAAATGACTGGGGCATGGTATACTCGTAATATTCCTTCAGGGCGGTAGCGGAGTCCTTCAATGCTCTAAACAGCTTCGCACAACGGATCTGCAAGTCGATATCCGTTCGGTGATAGAACATTGGGAGGGTGGGTCCCAGAATGTTCATGTCGATCTCTCCTGTCAGCATGGATCCTGCGAATCCGAAAACAGGTCCTACGCATCGGATCTGAGGAGGCTAAGACAGGATAATAGAAAAATACACTTACCATTACAAAAGTGTAGTAGGGTAGGGCGTGTAGGTGTGCACGACGCCGTGATTACGCGACAACTAGATGGTACACAGCTGCCTGGATACATGGAACTCCCTTGGGGGCGCCGAAGTCCTCCTTCTCAGAAGTGAGGTACGCAACGACGTGTGTGTCTCTGCCAGTCGTGCATTCGGTCCCTTCGATCCTTGCTTTCGTCAGGCTTGTGCCGTACTCACTCATACACGCCCGAAACTGCGTCCCCTGACCCTTTTTTTATCCTTGCGCATACACTGAAACAGGGTTCACGATGAGCTCGAGGTCTTCATCCCTCGGTTCGTAGGTTTCGCATTCGGAAACAAAGGTGGCGAAAATAGGATGTGCGAGAACAAGTGGGAAAGGGTTGCAGTTTCGTCCGGCCGGCTCCAGTGAATATGTGATTCGCGCGGAATTTAGTACTGCTCCCCGAGAAGCCTCACCGTTGTCGATGGACTTTGTATCGGGAGTGTCGCAAATTCGCGCTGGATGTGTTTAATTGTTTCGAAAAATCTTCGGGATGGTCACGTTTCTTATTTGCAGCAGAGCCGGTTAAGCAAGGACGTTCGCCGCTTCGCTCGACGACTACACGCAGTCTCTGTAAAAATGTAACATCATCGAAGGCCCGATCCTAGAGCATTAAGATGCTCGCGAAGCTCGGCCTCATCATTTATTGAAATCTTGTAGAGCTTCAAGGGATCGAGGGATACAGCTAACATCCTCACCACAGACCCAACAGTGAAGAGTAAATGTTTTCATGTTGTTGCACTTCGTTGAACGGGCACGGAATTTCTAGATGAATCGTCTAAGAACAGATCTCGGAGTACCTCGGCGGTTTGGAGACAACGCAAAACATAAACTTGGTACGAGATTGTGACGAGAACGTGACCGCGTAGTACTTATCGTAAAAGTTAGAGTCAGTAGGTTGACTAGGGCTCCCCAGTGACGGCCTACTAACGGGGTCGCGGCCTTGCAATCCAAACACGCGACCGAACGCGTGACAATAGAACCGACGATGCGTTTTCGGAGGCTTGGATTCTAGAATCGGATCGCATGCAATGGGAGTGAACATCTCAGAAGACAGACGAGCACGACCGTCGTCGTCCTATTAGTCCTGACGAGGAATTTTTGTAATTTGAGCCATCCCAGTGCCCAGCTTGAAGTCTTCAAGTTTCTGAAAGAGTAGAGGTAATAACCATACGCCCACTGGCGGGATACGAAGGGAAACAACGAACATGATGCGGCCAAAGAGCGTTCCTGGGAGAATGAAGACAAGCTCAGTGGGCCATACATTTCGCGAGGTAAATGAGGGAAGCACATGATGCGAAATGTGTTGTACCACGTCTCCTGAGACCGAACTCGAGGGCATCGGTTCGTGTCAGCATATAGGTGTGGGGACAAAATAGAATGCGCTCAATCGGTAAGACTCTCGGGTCTCGACAGCCTGGGCCTTGCCGAGAGCGCCACGGAAAGAAATGGAAATGTCTCTTGATTTATAGTCCGGGTGACTAACTTGTTTGACCGATGATCAACTCTCGTTCAAGATCCTGGGAGTACTATCACCGTACAGCCTCGGCTGTCAAAGAGCCTTTGCCTCCATCAATCATTGGACCATTCCAGAGACGGAGCGTTCGCAAGACGTCACCTTTGAACTTTGACCCCAAGGGTTATGGTATACAGAGGAAGGCGAGGCTGGAATCTGAGTAAAACAGACTCTAGAGTGCGTTCCCAGCTGGCAGGGTGAACACTGATTTGTCACAGACACTGGGTTATTGGTTGACAAACAGGCAGTCATGAGAGCCAGGCACTTGTATGTGTCAAAGAATTTCACTCAGGGTGGGGCTAACTGGCTCTCCGATTGGTCGTTTTTCTTGAACAGTGGTGAAGGGGACGACAGGATGGCATGTGATGGCACAACGAGCGCCGTAGTAAGTTGTTGACCCGCGCACGTTCGTCGTTCGCCGCACTCTGCCCGCATTGACAATTATCCTTCAAAAGGCCGAATCGCAACGAGTCCCCTGAGCAGTGAGTCACTCATCATCACAGTGATGCTGCAACTTACTCTCCTCGCAGTTGCAACCGCCTTCCTTGGCGTCGACGCCCAGTTCATCGACCTTACCAACAGTTCTACTCCCTGGTCATGCCTCGCAGAGTCCACTGGCGTGCATGTGCCTGGTACTGTTCCTTGCAATCCTTATGAACCTCTCCAGCAGCACCTCGCCTTTGCTGGCCCGACTGGTATGACCGTCAGCTGGAGCACTCACGCCCAGCTCGATACTCCGCAGGTCTGGTACGGCGAGTCCCCCACTGCCCTCACCAATGTTGCTACCGGAAGCTCGAGCACATATCCTACCTCCCGGGTATGGGATAACCACGTCAAAATCACCGGACTCAAATCAAACACAAAATACTGGTACCGCACCTCCTACCAGTTCAGTTCTTTCTCCAACCCTGCATCTGTTTCGGTTCTCACCACCCTTTTGGCAGAAACTGTGCCGGATGTGCATACCGGGCCACAGACACATTCACCACCGCTCTCGCAGCGGGTGATGAAACTCCTTTCACAGTGGCGGTCGTCATCGATCTTGGTTTGATGGGTGCTGATGGCCTCAGTACCAAGGTAGGCCCATATGGAGGTGCAGCGAACCCACTCGGCCCAAACGATCTCAACACGATCCAGAGTCTCATTGAGAACCAAGAGTGTGTTCTTCTTTAACTAGTCTACCACCCTTCTCGTTCATCCCTAGCCCAGCACTTATAACTTCATCGCTCATTTTGGCGATTTCGCCTATGCCGATTACTTTATCAAGGAGAGTTGGGAAGGCTACTTTGGCAATAACAGCCTTATACCCAATATGACGAGCATCGTCGATGGCTACAATGTTTTGCTCGAACAATTCTATGACCAGATGACTCCCCTCACTAGTGCAAAGTCTTACATGGTTGCTGTAGGAAACCACGAGGTGAGTCCCCATTCTTTCCTCCTCACCCATCCTTATATTTATCATGTGCGTCCCTTCAGGCCAACTGTGATAACGGGTAAGTCCCACATATACGTACTTGCATCTCAAGAGATTTGATCCAGCGCACTCTTAGTGGAACCACAGATACCGTCCACAACATTACTTATACCACCTCCATTTGTCTTCCAGGCCAAACAAACTTTACCGGCTACAGTGAGCTCCAACATTTTCCCTCTCCTCGTGAACGAATCCGATCCCCATCCCACAGTCAACCACTTCCGCATGCCCGCCGACGAATCTGGTGGCTTGGGCAATTTCTGGTACTCCTTCGACTACGGCCTCGCCCACTTTGTCATCGTCGATTCCGAGACTGACTTCCCCGTCGGTATCCAATCGCCGGACGAAACAGGAGGCTACGATGCCGGTGCGAACAGCGGTCCCTTTGGGTACCCGAACCAACAGTACGACTGGTTTGAAAACGATCTCGCCTCCGTCGACCGCCAAAAGACGCCTTGGGTGGTCGTTGGTCTTCATCGACCATGGTACGTCGGCGCCCAGAACGACTCGGCGGACGTCTGCTTGCCCTGTCAACAGGCGTTCGAACCATTGATGATCAAGTACGGCGTCGACCTTTACATGCAAGGACACGTCCATGTGAGCCTCTCATTACCAACTTCTTTTCTTTCATCGGGCGAACACAATGTGTGTTTTTTCTAATAAAAGTGTACTGACACTGCTCTGGCCGTCCACAGCTTTACGAGCGCAACACCCCGATCGCCAACTGTAGGCATCAATTTACAACTGGACGTCCGGATCCAATCTGACTTGCTTCCTATTTCCAAGACTCGGTCGATCCCGCAGGACTGAACAACCCGACCGCACCCTGGAACATCGTCAATGGTGCCGCAGGTCACTACGATGGTCTCGACACGTTTGTGACGATTCCGTACTACTCTGTCAAGGCCTGGGACGAGTGCGTTCTTCTTCCGTGCATTCTATTCTTTCCTTCCTTTCTTTCGTGCATCGTTGGCGTGGTCCCTTCTTACTCTTCGGTGTGTCGTACACAGGCACTGACGATGACGCCGCTCCACCCACACAGCGCCTATGGTTGGTCCCGACTGACGTTCCACAACCGAACGCATCTCACACACGAGTTCGTCGCGAGCGCAAACGGAAGCGTCCTCGATACCGCGACGTTGTACAAAGCGCATGATTTCTCCGACGGAAATGGCCAGGGGAATGGAAATGGCCAAGGGAATTAGGATACCATGCGAGGCGTTGTCTATAAACGAAAGGAATGGCAGTTTGAAACACGTTTATCGTTGTCATGCACGTGTGAGGATGAGGTGTGAAACCACATCGTCGTAGGATATACTCAATACGGCAAGATTCACAACAAGGAACATTGTATGCTGTTGCGAAACGCGCACGCGATCAATGTTTACAAGATGACTTCTTCCAACTATCTCGTCAAGATCTTGGTTACTGTCACACTTGATGTCAAGAAAAGAGGTATGGCATATGAGAGGAGGATCAAAAAGCATAGGTACATAGATGACGAAAGATAGCGGTCAAGATAGTGGTATAAGGAACAACAGCGGGACGTGCGTCAATACATTCACTCATGCACGGAAGGGCCTCACCGACGCCGGCGTCGGTCGTCCTCTTGGCCTCGGTCGATTCAGTCGCAAACCATCCGAAGGCCTGCGCCAATCCAAGCATCTCTAAGTTTATGTCATAGCCTGGGCAAGAAAACGGCGCTCACGTTATCATAGTTCCTTGCGAGACATTCGTTGCGGCCGTGGCTCTAACGTTGATGCTACCAATGGTTGTGGTATTTTCCTTGTTCTCAACGCCGTTTCGACCCGTGCTCTTCTTTGGCAATCCCGTCGCAGCACGCCGTACCGTTGATCCAACACGAGGTCGAGGTGCAAGTCCAAAGACACGTTCGGGCTTGACTGGAGATACGACGCACTCTTTTGACTCCAAAGACACTATCGATGGTATGTTTGGATGAATCGGGATTTGTTGCAATGCGTTGGAAAGTGCCGAAGGTTGACGAGGTCCGGCGTTGTCCATCGATGTGGAAAGAGACGCAGCAACTGTCGCCCGTAGATGTTCTGAACTGGGAGACGACGTGAACGACGTCTTGATGCTTCGAGGGTACGGCGATGGCCGACTGTTGACCCGTGATCGCACTCTGTGAGGACGAAGCTCGGACGGGAGTGGACCATAAGTTTGCAGCGAATGTTCTAGCAACGCTTTCATTCCTGATGGATGCCGCGGAGGGTCAAACGCTAGCAACGGTGTCAACACCAAGGAAAGAAAAATTCAGCACGCGAATGACTCACATTGAAGCGCGAAAACTGAAAGTGGCGTATCCAGCCACGTACGCTTGCTCTCCGTGACTGCGCCCTCAGCTTCGTCGCGGAGAGCATAATACCTCCTGAGCGCAGTGATCCCTCGCTCGTCATCCCACAATGAATACGAGTCCACAGACGACGTTTCGGAATCCACAACATACACGGGAGGCGGATCCAATGCTTTTGCCTCCACTTCAGCGAGCTTGATCGTATTGGATGTGGAGCACGAGAGTGAATGTTCAAAAGAACTCATGTGCGACAGCGGCGATGTGAATTCCTCTTCTATTGTTTCGTAGACGGAGGTTCGTGACGCGCGGGCTTGGGAAATACGTCGACGGTGACCGTGACCGCGTACGTGAGGACGGGCACGCTCAAAGATGACGTTAGATGATGGTTGCGTGGTGTTTGAAAGCAAGGCATTTAGATGCGACAGATCAATGCTAGACAGCGATCCCTCTGAGAACGAAGAATAACCATCCGACATGGTTAGTGGGGGTGTTTCCGCCCCCGAGCTCGATGTACATGTGCTCGATCGGGAGCGGTTGGCGCGATCGGGTCGAGTGAAAACGGGCATTCGGACTGCAGTAAGGAATGAGCACCATACCACATGTGTTGCGTGTAGTACTTACACAATCCTGAGAGATCCTCGCCATCTCCAATCAATGCTGTGTTCTCAAGGCTCTGACGTTCGAGGAGACCGTGTTTTGCACGAATCATGCGCTCGTCGCCAAATGTGAACGAGTTCAGGGTGGAGGCGATTGATGGTTTCGTCTCGAGAGCGCGCGGCATCTCGGGGGTCTCGTGATCCTCCGTCTGGGTGCTTTTGATGCGGTTGAAAACTGTCTCGGGAGGGTTAGCGACAACGTTTTTGCGTCGCTCTGCTTGGATGCTCGGCGAAGCACCGATCATCGACGTCACGGAACGGCGCCGTACGTGACCACCACCCAGCATCTAATCATGTATTAGAGACAAATGCTGAACGAAGAGTGGAAGCTTACACTGATCATTGTGTCGTCTTCCTTGGGCGGACTATGCACACTCTGGATACTCAGGCTTGAAATAGGGCGGTAACGAGGAGGCTTCGCGGCGTCATTGCCAGAATGTTGCTCAAAGAACGACGAATCTGACGAGCAGACCGAGTTCCGACAGCCGGTCTTCTCGAACAGCGAGTCGGTCTTTTGAGATTCGTACTGAGTGTCCATGATCGAGTCATATGACATCCGGTTTCCGTATTCCTCCGAATGATTTCGATTTC
This sequence comes from Exsudoporus floridanus, assembly GCA_038094735.1. NCBI lineage: Eukaryota > Fungi > Basidiomycota > Agaricomycetes > Boletales > Boletaceae > Exsudoporus > Exsudoporus floridanus. The sequence goes on from JBBPUP010000143.1 coordinate 9,241, forward strand.
CGCGTAAACTGCCAGCACGACTGGAGGGAGGAGATGCAGATATGGATGTCAATGGTGTACCATGCTCACGGGCAGAGTCGAGCATCTTGTCCCCCAGACCCGGTCGTCCAAGATGTGATCCAGAAAAGTCGCTGACAACGGATTCGACCGAAAAGTTTGATCGGGGTCGAGTCCAAGAAAACCGTTGGCAATTCGCGTATGACGGGGCGACACTGTTCATGCTCGCATTGGAGTCGCCACGGCGGTGGTAGGTGGAGTTGCGGTTGAAAAGACTAATAGGAGGTCCGACAGACACGCCGGACTCTGGTCGTCGGCAACCGCGATTGTAAGGGTGAGCGAAGGATGTGCGGGGGTAGTAGCTCGAGGAGGAAGCATCGCTGTCGACTCTACGACGAAGGGGCCGTCGACGGAGGAAGGAGAATGTATCATCAATTGTCGACATTGTGAATGAAAAATCGTCTGATGAGGGCCTCTCTCGCACGCTTGGCAGAGAAGCGACCGAACCATAATCGAAAGGGTCGGCAGAACCCCCGTGGAGGACATTACCATAGGATGAGACCGAAGCAATACTGTAGAACGAATCGTGTTTGCGATGTTGCCTATCAGAGGTTGTGCTAGGCGGGGGATAGAACCCGGGGCGGTTGTCGTTGAACTCGAAACCTCGTCGCACCTCCGCAAATGTATCAAATCCTACGAAACTCAACACGGAAGAATTGCGTTGATGACGTGCCGTGCGCTTAGAGCTAGCATCGGAATTGAGCCGAGGTCGCTCAGGTGGAGACTCAATCTCAATAGCGTGGCCGAGGATTGACCTCATCAACGAGCCCTCATCACCAGCCAATGATGCCATGGAGAGAGACCTGGCAATCTCCGGGGGTGGAATGATATCCGAAAGCGTGAGCGGCAAGATATCTTTCTTATCCGATGATGAATTCTTTCCACCGAACTTGAAATCGCGGTTGAGCTGTCCGTCTGATGGTCGAGAAGTAACAGACGGGGCGTTTCGTAGGGCTTCGGGCGCGATGTAGTTGAGTAGCTCTTCGTCCGACACAGGTGCCACAAGGCTATCCGATCCGGGGGCTAAGGTCGGCTCCGAGTTGACATCGATCGAGAAACTTCTCAACGAGGGTTCGCGAGATTCGTAGTCGATCGGGAGGTTAAAGGAGTTCTCACCCACCCGAGACAGTTCATCCTGCAATGTATCGAGTTTAGGAACGGATGGTAGTTCCCCGAAGTCGTAGCGGAGGTCAATCTTGGCAGGAGTACGGAACGCGTTCTCGAGCTGCTCAATAAAACTGTGGCGATCCGATGCGCCAGATTCGTTGAGTTTCTGCAACTCGCCGGTGAAGTCGAAGGACCTCTTCGTGTCGTCCTCAGATATCGTCCCAGCTTCCTCGACGTCAGTGTGGTCCCCGCTGATGATGGCTTCTCCGAAGACAGGAATCTCAGCTAATGAACTCTTCGAGGACGGGCAGTCGAGTACCGGCAAAGGCATCTCTGGCGGCAAACCGGGAGAAGCGGGCGGCGGGCGTGCTGGCGCGCGATCAAACGAAATGGTATCATCTCCTTCTTGATCCGAATTCGACAAGATGACCTGGAGCTCATCAGGTATGTCCGAGTCCGGATCGCTCCCATCATAGTCCTGCTCAGCGATGCTGCCCACAGAACCACCCATAGTGCCAGTAAGCCCAAGACTGCGCCGTACTTCAGGAAGGATAGGTAGGCTGTCACCGTCAAGAACCGCATGAGGAACAAGGGAAGACTTCTTGCGAGCGTGACCTTGGGCCTTCTTGAACACTGGCGAGGCTGACAAACTTCCTCGAGACTCTGCCTTGGAACGACCCGAGCCGAATGTCTGCGTCGAAGGGGAACGATCCGTCACATTGATAACGAATGGCGAGATGCCTGCAGAAGTACCCACCACCGTCTTTGGGATTGGCAGGGGAGCGGTCGCTGGACGAAGCGCTTTGAAGACAGGCGGTGGATCTGCGGCCGGCGCGGGCGCCACTGTTCGCCTGTGGGTCCGGACGGTCGCCGTATGATCCTGAGAGTCGACCCTCATCGCACCGGGGGAAGGTTGCGAAGGAGATATGCCCGCGTTCAATGTGGACCACGGAGCAATGTTCTGACCGAGCCGCACGCCAATGCTCTTCGAGCCCGATCGCACATAAGGTTTGAGAGAGGCCATGGACGAGTTTGTGCGTCGTAAACCCTTGACAGGGCTCTCTGCCGTCGATCTATGGCTGGACAGCAGATCCGCGCACGGCTCTAGCAGGAATGGAGAACGGTGGCTCATCGGCGTCATTTCGGCACTTCCTGGAGTTGCCTCGAGATCGAGTCTGTTGATCAATTGGGCCAGATCATTCGTCGCTGCGTCCAAGAGTGACATGGCGGCGTTGTCTGGGATGGGTTCAGTTACAGTTCGGATAGTGGTAAATAAGATCTTACCATCACCCACTTCATAGAAGGGCTTGGGTCGACTCGGAGCAAGAGGTTGATCTGACACTGGGCGAGGACGCACATACTTGACGGGCGTTGCCGTTGGCGACTCTCCCGCTTTGGCTTCATACGGTCCCTGTCGGTGCGTTGTCCCCTCGATCGCAACGATGGGCGTTACGGATGACTCGCGCTCCGCCACAATCCCTGGGAATATCGCCGCGAGGGCAGTCCTCTTCCGACTATCCGATAACTTCCGGGTAGAATCCTTCTCGCTCTTGGATTTCTTGAGCTTCTTCTTCTTCTCCTTACTCTCCGCCTTCTCCTTGCTCCTCGTCTCCTTATCTTTACTCCTTGTCTCCTTGTCCTTCCGGCGGATTTCCTTTACGGTTTGCAATCCCACTTCATCCCATTTCACGGAGGCCGCTCCCGAACTACCCGACGACTCGCGAGAACCAGAAGACTTTGCCGACATCGGGCGAAGAGAAGAGGCGGCGGACATCGTCGAGCCGGACCGTCCCCTTGCAAGAATCCCACCGCCCAACAAACTGGCAGAGTCGAGTGACAAGCGATGATTGGCGGTGTTGCCTGCGACGACCGACGATGCCGTCGATCCACTGCGAGAGGAAGGTAACCTCATCGTCGAAGGCAGGCCGAGCCCCAAGATGCTCGCCTTCTTCTTCCCGAGAGACTTCAATTCATTCTTGGGGGCAGCAGGGCTCGCGCTCAACGAACCCGCTTCGAAGCTGCTGCCCGAGTAGCGAATCGTTTCCTTTGCCTTGTCCTTGTCCTTGTCTTTTTCCTTTTTCTTCTTCTTTTTCTTCCCGTCGGACTCCTTATCTCTGACGGTTGCCGAAGCAGCGGTGGTTGCGTCGGGATTAGGCGTGTTCTTGAGCTGAGCCCAGCTGCCAATACGGGCAAGAGATCGGACAGAGCGCATAGCCCTGAGGGCAACAGAATTTTTGCCAGTCCCTGATACCGCAGCACCAACCGGTGCAGGCGCAGCCGATGGCGGAGTGGGAACACGCGCGCCTTCCACAGGAGACTCGGAATGCTCTGCATAAGCCGGATCCGTAAGCAGAATCCCCGAGTCTAGTGAATTATATCGTGTGCGTGTGTCAGCAGGTTTGTCAGTTGGTCGAGGAGCTGAGGAATCGCTCAGTATGACGAACTAGTGAAACTAATCTGAATGGCTCACATTTCGCGCGATCTTTCTCTTTCACCTTGTCTTTCTCCTTGGAGTCCTTCCTCCCGCGTCCAATGCTCCACCACTTCTGATTCTCATCCACCTTCGCCTTCAACAAGCTCTCCTTCTTCCCTCTTTTCTCCTTCGGTATCGTAACAGACGGAACATTCGTCACTTCTCCCAACGTTCCCCATTCCATTCCATCCAACGCCAGTCGTGATTTCTTCTTCTTCACCATTAAAATCTCGCCAATGTCAGGGTCGTTGGCAGGATCGACATAAATTTCGAATCCGTTACTCCCATTCTCGACTGAAGCGCCGCCGACGCGTCTGACTACGTCAGAAAAATCTTGCTCGCGCGCTTTCCCCGACGAGGATGACGACCCAAGAAGACTGAGCTTTGACTTCTTGGGAATGAGACGCTTCCGTGATGTCTCTCCATTTATTGTTGGCTTTGGTGCGATTGGAACAGGTGATGCTTTGGAAGTCGTCCATGGCGCGACTTGGCTAACACCATCTGTTGGGTCGGCGTCGCAAGGAGTAGCAGTTATCAAGCAAATACTCGGAATTTGTGGTTTGGATGCAGGTGTAGCGAGTGGGGATGTGGGGCGTGGGCGAAGCGTGTCCGTCGTTGGTCGTGAACGTAATTGCAAGGGCATTAGTCAATAACAAAAAGGTCGTTATGTGCAGCGGTAAACTGTAGGACCGCGTCGATCGTCAAGTCGTTATGGAACAAAGTTGTTTTCGAAATTCAAAAGCGATTAGACAATTGGGATGGCAAGTGAGTCGGAAACGGGATATACGTGCAGTCGTTAAATCTAGATGTCGTTCGTTGTCTTGAGTGCGTTCGACTGTTCAGTCAGATAAGCGTTGTTGGATCGCGAGCGTCGGCAAGCAAAAAGTTAGTGTTGTTAGTGGTCGGAAGCAAGTCGTGGGCTGGCAAAACTCGACAATTTCTTGTGTTAGCAAGCTGATGAAGTTCTCTGTGATATCTGTCGGTAAGTAACAGAACTAACATGGAATCGAACACTAATGACTGACCTGGAGCGACGAAGCAAATAACTTACGATCGTGAACGGCAAGGCTTGCGAGGGCGACGACGATGAGGCCGACAATGGCAAGCACTTGTTCTCCTTGTCGTTGGCTGCGACGGTGCGGGGAAGAGAAACGACGTTCGGATGCTTTCCGGGTTGAGCATGAATTCGAACTTGTTTGTGCTTGTAGGCGCAGGTGTAAACAACGCGTAAACAAAACACGTCCCGGCAAATGCACGTGACCCTCTTGCATCACTAATTCGCTTGCATACACTACAAAATTACAACATCGTTCGTACCGTATTGGGCAACACAAGGTTCGATGGAATGAACGGTAGGAGTATGGTATGTGATGAATAATAAAACGAGCGAGCCAATCAGTAGAGATCAAGAATAAATACTTCCACACAGTCGTTCACAATTGTTCACAAGATAAATCGAAGATTAGTGTCCTGTAAAAATGACTGTCATCTCCAAACCACAAATGCATCCAAGAAAATACGTACAATATAATGTCCGCTCGACAGCTGCGCTTTCTGCTGGAAATGTGGCTGCACAATATCACGAATAGATAACAACAACTCCAAGTAACTCTGCACCGGTTTCCGGTCTGTGACGCAAGGTAAGAATGATTCTCCCGTGTGCGCGCAATACTTACTCAAAGACGTCAAGAACGCCTGATATTTATTTAGATTAGCGATATTCGTGGAGCACGGAGTTTCGAACCGCTCACATAACTCATCGCGCCAACAGCTACCCCTCCCTGGACTGTGTCAGCGCTCGTCTGATCGTCCCTACATGCTGCGAATGATATAACGTCTGCCGAACTCATTCTCTGCGACCGTGTGCGCTCAGCGATATGATTTTCTTTCAATCGCCCATCATGGTGGTACTGTCAAAACGAAGGTCATACATTTTTAAGAGAAAATGATGCTGCTGACACACCATAAACGGCAAGTCTAGTCAAAGAAGATGATCAGTCATAAACTCGCCTGCATGACCAAGTGTACGCACCGAGCGTTGTCCCAGAATGGCATGACTGAGGGCTTATGAGCACGAAGAACGGAATTCTCATTCAGAGTGTAAATCTCACATCAAAAACGGCCTAAATGGTGTATTTATATTTAACGACACTCGACCCATAGGATGCACAGAATCTTACCGTTAGCCGGCACCCCGGCGGAAGTGCCTTCACCTTTGTTATGAAATCAGTCAGCAGCACTTCGAACAAAAGCTCCTGCAAACCATAATCTGGTGCAGATCCTGTCCATCCGTCGTTAGCGCAAGCGTTAATTTAAGACACCCCGACTCACGTCATCTATGATAATCCCCGCTGTCTTGTAATCCACTGGGTATATCACTAAATTAAAACACTTTAGCTGGTAACCTTAATTACAGGAGAAAGATTAACCTACCTTCGTCAAATCCATCCGTCTTGTCTCCGTGGGTATCGGGTATTTGGCCTCCGTGACCGGAATCTAACGAAAAGCGAATTACAGCCACGAACAACCGCAACCGCAACCATCCCTACAGTGGAAGAATAATGAATCATGTGGTCTGGCGTCCTTCACGAGCCATTTCATAGCATCGATCATGTTCTTTCTTGTAGGCATTTGTCGAGGATTTGTCGTCTGATCCATTAACATGACGATATCCCCCTCTTTAAAACCCCACTGGCCTAAACGAGCGAGGGGTCAACGGAGTATTGAGTGTGGCGACAAAAAAACTTACGGGTAAGGAACCGCTTGACGTTCTTGATATCGTTGATACACCCGCGAAGCTCACGCTTCTGGCCTGTATAGTTGATACCGATCTGGATATCAACCCAATTGCACGATCGTCCCAGCATGCCTTACGCCAATAGCTTTATTTACTCACACACAATGCCTTCTTCCGTCCCGTACACCTCGAGTATTGATGTCCGCTGGTTCTGCTGGTTGTACGAATCCGTTGCTGCGGTTGGGATGGTGTGAAATTGAGAACCCCAGGTGCAGTAGCACTTCCGGTAGAGTTTGCTCGGCGGCGATGTCCCTGGGCTGATCTCTGAGCATCATTCGGATGCAAATAGCGAGAGGTTGTAGCGACGGGAACTGCATGCGAACTCTGAGCGGATATTTTTCGTGACCTAGGTTGGGATATCTCATCTGCATAGTGGACATGACGAGATGTTGCCGCTGATACACTATGGGAATGATGTCGCGCAGGCTTGTGGGA
>JBBPUP010000143.1:16208-44816 GCA_038094735.1 Exsudoporus floridanus
ATTATGCTGGTAGCTCGGATGATGGTGTGAAGGAACGTGAACTGGAACAGGTCGCGAAGCTACCATCAGGGGCGGGGGTCCGGAGATGCCGCGGGGAAGAGACCCGCCCGCAACAACCTTAGGAACCGTAGTAGAACGCGGGAAAGTGTTGTAGGACGCGCTGAAAAACGGGAAATGAAGACGGTCCCGCTTTCAGTCGAGGGTCCTACTTACTGGGTACTGCGAGATACACAGCATTCAGTGACGTGTTCCTGTGGCAACGAAAAGGGGATAATTACTTTGGAGCAGACCTCCGCGGTGGAGGCGCAGTGGATAGATAGTGAGGATTGAATGGTGCTTGGTATGTCGGCGCTGCTTGCCTGTCAATGCGATGCGATTGGGATCGAACAGACGAGGATAACACAATATGATGCGCTCACCTCATCCGCGGTGGAAATCCGGGGCTATTTTACAATGGTTAGCGAGTATCTTTGGATTCCAGTGCCGATGAACATACCCGGGAGGCACTGGAAATCGTGGGTGCGAAGGCATCGGGTCGTGATTACCCCGCATATCCCACATCGTGGTGTTAATCTGTGTATACGCTTTATAGCGCGGAAAGAAAGAAAGGATGGGACACCCTGGCATGACGGAATCATGGGGCGGAGGAATCAGCCATGTCTTGGGCCTTTTATAGCGTATGGGAGTGGGAGGGGGACTTACAGGAAGCGGGGCAGCTAACAGAACCTAGTAAAGCGCGGTGAGACAAGGGAGGCGCGCGGAGCGCTGCATTTCGACGGCAGCATCGGCTTTATTTGACCGGTGACTCTGATGCTGGCATTCGCCTGTCAACCTCTGTGAAACCACTACACTCTCCAAAAAAGGGTGTCTTAGCTAATCGAGGCGGGCTCCAGCAAACCCCGACTCGGACTCGGGAATCGGATCTACCTACTGCAAATTGTCATCTCCTTGCCATGTGAGTCATTGTGCCTAGTCCATCCCGCGGATGCGAGGCTACAAAGGCCTCCGTAGTGGAATGCGAGGACGTGGCCGATGTTCTGTTCGAATCCCCCGCCGCCGTGTATGTGGTCCAAACCCTACAAGGTGCTCCGACAACGTACACGGACCGATTAGTAATTCTGTCTGCTCGAGCATAAGCCAATTGGTCAGACCATGGCAACCTATAGTTGCCATGCTGTGGTCTTCATTTGTCAGTGTCGTGATGCTTTCAAATTACTCCCTATAAAACCCTTTCCGGAATATTCGCTCGGGGCTCTGCAAGGCAGCTTCCCACCATCGCAAGTATCATTGGTGAGCAACATTTTCTTCCAGTCTTTCGGTGACGCGTTCAAGGCACCCATTCAGCTTGGTGCCACTGGTGGACAAGATGCTTATCAATCAGGAGCTCAGCGCTCCTCTTCGGACAACGGCCTCAACACGACCCCATCATCGTGAATTCTATATCAAAATGTCCATACCAAGCTGATCACTTGGATTCAATGACTGAGTGTCCTGGACTCTCTTTCATCAAATCAAAGGAACTTTGCCTGCCAAATTTCAAGGTTAAACTGAACAAGCGGCTAGCGGCGGCATACAAAAGGATGGTACTTGGAACTCTCATACTGGCGAGATCTCTGGCCATGAAGTTTCAGTGCTTCGATGATCGGATCCCCGTGGAAGTAAGGGGAAAGGGCTCAGAACAAAAACGCAGCGTTTGGTCCTTGGTTATTGATTTGATTTGGCTCCGTTCCCGGGTTCAAAGACCATGCACAGAGGATCAACACCCACTGCGAGCCATTCATGTGCAGTTCGGTCTGCGTCAGTTGACCAACTCTGATCAGCGCATTAAGCCGGACGACGACCTTACTATCCATACTAGGAACCTTCAACCATCTGAAAGGTGCATACCCTCGAGATTCACTCATCTCCATTGAGTGAGATGAACACCTTAGACAGCGGAGTGCTGGATTGCTTTTCTTTCAGTACGAGCATCAATCCAAGTCCAAGTAAGGCTCGACTATTTATAAGTCGCACGTCTAATCTCTTAACCGTACCAGATTGGCGATCAAACACAGGAACAAACATTCTACAACGTCATTGGATTTTCGAGCATCACCCGAATGGCGATGGGACGTGATCCTGGAAGCCCTCGCGCGTGCTCAAAACATTCTTACAGATCACGAGCAGATGTCTACTTTGATTCATTCACGCCTAACCGAAAACAAGAAACTTGGCACCTTCTCACGGACACTCGTAAGAAGTAAAAAGACCGCCATCGTGTGGGGGCCCTATAGAATGCAGGTCATGAAGTCGTCGATCGTGTGCGCATCGACTACGAATCGTGCTATACGATTATTCTGATCCGGACTCCGAAAATGTCCTACAGAAATTTGAGTGTCACTGTTGGACCCTGTCCATACGCTCACCAAAGCAAGGCGTGACTATAGTTGTCAAACCTCTTCTGCAACAAGAAACTTGAGGACATTGCGAAGATAGCTACGGTCTCTGATCCTTGTTGCGAATCTAAATTAGTAGGGTCACGTTCCAGGTGCAGCCCTTTTACATGATGGCATTTCAAACATGATGAAACTGATGGAGGAATTGACTCATCCTATCGATGCACTAGCAACGGGTGACATACGGTGTTTTGTGGAAACTACTGCCTGTCGCCCTCTAGGGCTGCCTGTATTCGAATTCTTCGAGAGCGCCTTTACGAAACGAACTCTGCGTCTGCGATATAGACTTCCTCCAGGGACCGCTTTCTATCTCACCGTCACTTCACGTTCATACGAACCCGGTCGCTCCCTGGAAGGCCAAATCCTTATTCAATCTAATCGAGCCATACCTGAATTCCTTCGTGTCGACTTTGGTATAGGTATGCCGCGGAAAATGGGGTTTGACCTTGCTGAAAGTTCGACTCGTTCGGATATTTATCATCGGCTCTTAAAGAACACGCCGTATCCCGTCTCAATTTCAGCACCCATAAAAGGGCTCGGCGACTGTTCAGAATATCGGTGATTCCTTCGGGAGCTTCAGCGGGGTGATCACGAGCCGATCCAAGTATGGGATACGAATGACGGCGGGCCAGGGGCCGCTGACTCGGATCTAATCACCATTTATTGGTCGTTGCTTAGCAAGCCTTCTCTGGAACAGACCCGATTTCCATTTGTATATCGGAATGGATCTGTGCTCCGAGATATTATAGAGAATGACATGATGCGGCGTTGGAACGATACCACCGGGGTTGGTGGAGCAAATATACGAGGCTAATCCATCCCTTCCAGTCAATTACATTATGCCGCATCTGCAATCAGTCTTGGATTGAATAACCTGACGCTCGCTCGCTATTACCAAATTTGTTTCCTGGAATGAAAAGGTGTCGTCTCCGGGGATTCGAGACTAGGTAGGATGTTCACATGTGCGTTCGGCCTTCTATAAATAGTTTGACGTGCCCGGAGAGGAATGTTAATGCAGGACGACAGAGATCGCACAGGCTTTACCAAGCCGTATGAGTCAGGATGGTGTTTGAATGTCAAAGGTGAATACTTGAATTGGAAACATGCGTATGCGCAGCACTTCAACGTTATGTTCCCGGGTCAACACATTCGGCTTGTTCACCCGCCACGTGCCACCCGGCGACCCTTGTCCTTCTGGGGCTTCTTTCTGGGCGGGGAACGACTCGCTGCGACGCCGGACAGAGTCATGGTGAGACATGGAACTGCGTACGACGACTCCACTCACAGCTTTCGGACCGGTCGCGCTTCCGGGATGGACCTGCTGCGGCATTGGAAGGGCCGGCTGCCTCACCATCACTCTCCACCACGTCCCCGGCACCCGCCTCCTGTTCCTCAGTCTCTTCCACATCCGGGTCGAATGGATCCTTGGGCTCCCACCCAAATTCACTCCACAAATTGGTATAGAGGTCATCTAAACCAGCCCGAGTGTTACCCACGCATTGTGGGAGGTAGCAACCACTCACTGATCGGCAGTCTCCCATCGTCCTTGTACTATTGACAGGCCTCCTCCAATATACATTTCGCACTGGCCGGATCTCCGCTGAGTTGAGCGACGGGGAACGTGTACTGGTAGGCGTGACCAGACCAGTGGGGATACGACCTGGCCATTTTATCTCTATACGAATTCATGTCTTGGAATACACTGTCAGCACTACATCTGTGAGCTGCCAGAAAACTGAGTTACGTACCAATATCTTCCAGCTTGGCCTGGCTGAGATTAGGTTGGGCCGCCGTGCGCATCAGACGGTATGCAGAGACATGGGCTGGTTCATGCCGGCCATGAACCACCTCCGTGACAATGTAGCGGTCCAGGTTCCAGGAACGCCAGTCGGCAGTCATAGATGCATCCTTTGCCACCTCTGCTTTTGCTTCATTCGCAAAATTGCACACGAGGTTGTGCAAGTAGGCAAAGTTTTGCGCCAATATGACCCAGAAGAGATAAGGTTTGATTTGTAGGGTTTCTTCCTTCTCCGTCTTCAAGAAGAAAGTGAGGACGGAGAGTCGGAATAAGATGGTGGCGAGGTGGTCACCGTAGATTGGTGGAGCGTGAAACCACAGTTCGACCGTGCCACCTTCCTCTGGTTGCTTCACTCGCTCTACCCGAACAAGGTGGTTATTACCAATGGGAAGCCTTTGATAGACAAGATAGCTCCAGGACAGGATGTTCTTGGCCTTTTCTACGAGCACATCCTCGTCAGGGCATTCTGTATTCCATGTTGGTCACGTATAGAGCCTAGTATACACTGTAAAGCCAGTTCAAGCTGTACCAATATCAGGAGCTACCGGCGTGAAAGGTGTGTGAACGATAAGATCAGTAGCCACTGTCGAAAAGGTCGTTTCGTTAATGAACGTTGAGCAGCGCCTCAGTCACTGACCAAATAAAAGCAATCAATGCATATCGTTGAATGTGCATGATTCCCCCGGATGTCATCGTATGAGCGATCATTCTCAGGTTCTTTGTGAACTCGCCCCTCGAGGTATGTACTGAGGGACTGAGCCCCAACAAACACATTACGACTGCAGGTTGGCTCTCTGAAATGCGATGAATAGACCATTCCAAAGCGTATGTTTTACTTTTCCGCTGCTAAACCGACATTGCCTCAAACCTGGGGATGCTTGATCTGGATTGCCTCCAGGTGGCTGAGCAGTGAATTTGGATATACGGCACATGCTTGGCAAGGTCGCTCATCAAACTCAACTCTGATTGGCAGACAAAGTTACCACTCGTTCCTTACTAGATGCGACTACAACTTGAAGTCCAATCGCGCGCTTGGTCACCTCTACCGCAATATTGATCCCAAAGACAATTTCCCCTGACGTTGTGCCAACGCAGAGACACCAGATCTCCTTTTTCACGTCTGTCCGTCGTCACCTCCCACGGTTGCGCATGGAGGTTCAACCTTGAAAGGGCGGGTTCATCTGCTGGCGAAGACCTTGGGTCATGAACTTTTGGCTGGATCTGGCATGGCTTTGTATTAGAGTGCTTGGAGAGACTCGGGAGCTTTTCCTCTTCGCTAAATCTGATTCGACCACGTTTAATTATAAGGGATCCGACTTGAACACGTTCTCATGTCGTGGCATGTGGGGCATACACGTAAACTGCTCTTAGTGGGACGATGTGATTGTTGAGTCGAGCCCACCATGGCACGAGGCCTGCCAACTTAGACGGAATCATTCTTCAAATCTATGCCGTCAGGGAGAAATTCGTTACAAGTAGGCTATCGTAGACTAGTACAGGCTGTAAAGCTAGATCAGAGCACATCTCTATCGTCAACTGGACCATTCACTTTGCATACCGAACATCCATAGGTATCAGATAGAATCAGGAAATCTCGCTGCAACACATTCTCCTCCTACCATGGATGTCCGCCTGGTATAGCCCCGGGCAACGATGTCGTTGACCTTATTCAGCACATCCGAACTCGAGGAAGAAGCCAAGGCAATGGCAAGACTCGTTGGGGACAATGACCCAAGCGAACAGACACCCATTGTACTTTCTCGACTCGTCTCACTAGTAGAACGAGCCTTCGGCCTTGGAGAACCAGGGGAAACGGCCTGCCGCTTCGCATTAGCAAAGGTGGAGCGCTCTCTCGGGGTATGAACGTGATCGAGGTATGGGGGGTAAGGCAAGGGAGGCTCTGGCCTACTGGTGCGCAGCTTTCTCGTTGCTTTTTTCTTAGAAGGCAATGGGAATAGAGAAAGGTCGGAAGACCTGTCTCCATGGTGCAGCTGTGATGAACTCATGGCAGCAAGCGCATTCATGCGGCCTGCGAGAGACACACTTGATGACAACGAGGTGAAGAAGAGGGACTTTTCGAGAGGCGGTGACATCAACAATGGGGGGCTGAGAGGTAAGACCGACGCATGGATGTCAGGAGCTGAAGGTCGCCTGGGAGTACCATCAGTCGATAACCCTTTCTTGGGTGTTCGGGAACGACGACGTTCAGGTGCCCTTGTGTAAATGTCGGGTTGTTTCTCTTCCCCGATTAGGTCCCCATTACACGAATTTATCGTCGGCCCTTCGCTGCGCATGATTGACTCTGTCGATGACCCTCGAGTTTCCGAGGAAAACGGAGTCACCTTGCGCGGTTTCCTCGTTGTTTCACTCCGAGTGGCAGACAATAACGTGCCCTCCTTGAGACGAAAGGTATGCTTGGGTAAATTTACTGGGGGATCTATGAGATTTTGCTTGCCATCCTGCGAGCCGAAGAGTCCGAGTGCATCCTCCATGTCGCCGATGTAAAAGCTACCATCCAAAGAGCGGCGCACGCTGCGGGGATGACTTTCGCCAGCAAGTGTAGCCACTTTTGTTGACTGTAAGCTGCCAACCAAACGGACTTGGTTCGTAGGAGTTTTCTCAACGGGTTCATCATCCGGCGCAAGGGCGGTGTACTCCTTGCGTACACTAGGTACGGGGTGGTGAAGGCCTTTTAGTTTCAAGATGTCAAACATGCTGCGTCGAACTGGCTTCGGTAATTTGGTGGCCTTTGCTTCGTAATGGCTGGATTTGTCTCCGGAGGCAGGGTCTGGTAACGAGGGTGAAATATATATCTTTGGCACAGAAGCGTCATCCAATGGTTTGGGAGACTGTCGCATAACGATCGAGGGTGTCGTCAGGAACGGATCTTCCTGTGTGACTACCGTGAATCTCTCGCCATCACTCGAGGGGATGATAGTCTGAGTATGGGTTGGTTGAGAAAAGGGTGGCAGAGTTGCGTCAAGAGTCTGCCACGAAAGCGTTCGCTTGGGTGTGTATCGTGAACCATGAATTGTAATCTTGCTAGGAGTACCAGCAGCGAAAAGGGACACCTGTTCCATACTCGGATACCCTTGAACGAGCAAATGGCCTTCAACGTCGTTTTCTGGTGGGACGTACGGAGGACCAGGCAGGAGAGTTGAGGTACGGGGAAAACGACGTCGGTTTTCTCGCCATTTGAGTATGATGACGACGGTGATAGCACCGAGCACGAGACCGAGGGTAATAAACAAGGGGATGAGATAAAGTGTGTTCAGCTGAGGACGGTACGGAAGCTTAGGCACGACAGTTTGGGGTGATGTCGTCGCCGGGGGTAGCGCAGTGATTTGAATTAAAGAAGCAGCAGAGGTGCCGCTTGAAACAGTAACGTTCTGGACGCTGACGACTGCATCTGGGGGAGCGTCCGAGGACGTAAGCAGAACAGTCAAAGTCGGGGTGTCTCCTGGCGCATCCGAGTCATACGGCCACCCGTCATCGTCCGAATTGGTCGGTACTGATGGAATTGCTTGATTGATTTTGTACCGGTTAACTTGAACACCTGGATGGGTCGATGTAGGTAAAGCAATTAAAGGGAAGAGCAAATCTGATACCCAATGATTGTATATACACCATGCTTTCCTGCAGAGGAAGACTCGTTATTGTGGACTGTAGTCGGGGCCAAGCACGATGAATTCTACGCGTGATTCGACGCCAAGAGCGGATAGGTCTGCCTCAGGCCTGTCCAACGAAAGACCAGCAGCGATGAAGGTGGACCGACGAATAAGATGTGATGATGGAGAGTATGAGGCGCTTGCTACACCTGAGCGTTTTGTCCTTCGCCAAAACGTGGTTGGACGAACTGCCACGACACATTACGGTGCAATCACAGGAAGGACATGGTGCACTCACATAGTGGGGGAGGTGGACGGGAGATTTCGCGCCCCCGTGTCGGCGTATATGAAGAGACAACACGCCTGGGTACGTCTGCTATGGGTGGAGTACCTAGTGACTCCGAGGTTGGCAGAACGGTGAGAGGTGGAGCTGAAGCAGGCCGCTGGGGAGGTGAAGGTCTCGATGCCTTGTATGTTCTTCTTGGGGGTGACAGAAATGCCGCGTTCAGGTTGGAAACCTCGACGGGCGAACGAGGTCCGTCCTCGTCTGAGTCAACGTTCTCGAGGGTGACCATGACCGGCCGGGTGAGGTCATTCCCACTTCGACGGGCGAAATTGAAACCAGACGAGTTCTGATTTGGATATAATGGTGTGGGTGAGACGAGCACAGTCACTGGTTCCGACATGGCTGCCACCCGTATAATGGACGTGTCGGTCTGACATGCCAGAGAGGCTGTATGATATATATCGGCAGATCGACCGAAAGCGGTCGAGCGGGGCGGCAGCAATAACTTGGCACATCCATTCACTACTGTACAACTTTGTGTCGACTCATCCAACCATTCGCGACCAGAAATCGAGACGGCTATGACAGTGTTGTTACGATTTGCTCCCTCTCCAACTGGCGCCTTGCACCTCGGTGGTCTTCGAACAGCCCTCTACAACCATCTTTTTGCAAAGAAGCATGGCGGCCAGTGGATACTTCGGATTGAAGACACCGACGCTGTGCGCCATATTCTCTGCCTTTCCACCCTCCGACTTACACTCCGCATGTGCAGTCGCGGTATGTCCCAGGCGCTGTCGATGGCATTCGGTCGGCGTTGAGTTGGGCTGGGCTCTCCTACGATTTCGGTAAGGTTAAACCTAGAAACCAAGCAATCACCTGACGGGCACGCTCTTCTCCGAAAGGTCCCGGGTTGGATGGTCCACACGGACCGTATTACCAGGTATGTGGTAGTTATTGATATCATGTCCCTCTTCATCAACTTGCCGGCAGTCAGAACGACTGGACTTGTATCGCTCGTACGCACGTCGGCTCTTAGAGGTGTGTACTATCCCTGTCATAGCATCTTTCTCTCTCAAGCTACTCCCACAGTCAGGTCACGCATACCGGTGTTTCTGCTCTCCAGACAAACTCACCGATACAAGAGAGAGGTTAGCTCGTGCCGGATCCAACTCGACGTATGACAAGGCATGTCTTCATCTCACCGAGGAAGAGGTTGCGAGACGCGTTCGTGCTGGCGAAAAATCCATTGTCAGACTCAACGTATGTCACCGGCTAGCCCTGTTCTTCTAAGCTTCGACTGTTTGTCTAGGATGAAAGGCTCCCTGAACGCATTCCGGCACACGACATCGTCTTTGGGGATTTGCGGGACGCTCATGCTTCCCTGCCGACCGATCCCGTCCTTCTCAAGTCTGACTTGTTCCCTACTTATCACCTTGCTTCTGTCGTCGATGACCATGAGATGGGCATCTCCCACGTAATCCGAGGAGAGGCAAGTCTTTTCCATTTCCCCAAGCAGATTATTCGCGACACGACGCTCTCTAGGAATGGCTTCCCTCTCTTCCGTTACACCTTGACCTATATTCATGCCTTTCCCTTAAACCGCCTCAATTTGCCCATCTTCCCATCTTACTAAATCCTGATGGTTCCAAAATGTCAAAGCGCAAGAGTAACGTTGGGGTCTCGGAATTTATGGTATGCCGCCTCGCCTTCCTTATCCATCTCCGCCTCCACATTCATTCAGAACACTAGAAGCGGGGATGGGAGCCAGAGGCACTAATCAACTGGTTAGCATTGGCAGGCTGGGGACAAGCAGCACGTTCGCCATCGGACTCGACTCCCACTACCCGGAGCCCCGAAAGCACGGCCATCCTAACGTTGCCAGAACTCATCGAGCAAGTACGTCTTAAATACCCACCCTTGATTCCATCGAATAATGTCCGTAAAAGTTCGACTTTGCATCGTTGACGCATCGTCGACAAGTTCTAGAGCCCGCCAAACTCGAATACCTCAACAAACATCATCTCATGCGTAGCTGGAAGAACGACCAGGGAACACCGTATCATGCACGCAGAATACACGATCTCGTTCGAGCTTCCTTCCCGGCCAGGTACGTCGTGCTGCAACGTTTTACGCTGACTTGACGTCTCTTCGATTCAGCCAATATACGACTCCGGAATACATTGCCAGAGTCATTCATGTTTTACAGGTGCAGCCATCTCGGCCCATCTCGATAGGATCAGCTGACTCGTATTCGTGAAACAGGGTCGGATAACCAACATACAAGACGTACCCAGCCTGGCTCCCTATTTTTTTGTCGACCCGGACTATTCGACGCCTGAGGCGCAGGTCATGTACAAGTCGATAGCGAGTCATGATTATCGTGAGTGCCTACTCCCCCTCGATCAAACTCACCATACGCATCTTGCGCGCAGGTCGCGCTCTGGAGGTCACCATCCCCCGCCTCGAGGCCGAGTCAGACGCGTGCAGCGTTTCTGATCTCTCGTCTCTTCTCCATGCCGCTTGTGATCTCACCGAGCTCAAGCAAAAAATCTTCATGACAGCACTTCGGCACGCGTTGACCTCGATGAAGGTCGGTTCCTCTTGACTCTCCATGTTGTTCCTCACCCCTGACTTTTGCCTAGACCGGTCCGACCATTCCTGAAACGATCGACGTACTCGGCCCAGAACGAACGGTCATCAGACTTAAGGATGCCCTCACGAATAACCACACAGTCTGACCTCTCTTCATACAACGAAGCTCTTTTCATTTAAGTGCTGCGTTCGTAGAATACACAGATATGTAAACTGTAATACATATGCAACAATCATCTAGTGTCTCTCTAACCGACAGATTCGGAAACGTCACTTCACAGCATCTCCCATCCACCGCTGTCAACTGTGCTCTCTAACTTCCGCGCAACGGCCGTCGGAATACCATGATTGAGCCAGGTTTTCCGTATCTCCTCCCATCGCGGACCGTGTATGTATTGTCGCCGTCCTCGTCTATAATACGAAAGAATGAGTACCCAAGCGCGTAACGGAAAACGGGGGCAGGTAAACGTACCTCATCGAAATATCGACTTCGCCGTGAACGTCCAGGTAAGGCGACTGTGCAAACGACCCATTATTGGCGAACAAATAGAGCAGCGAACATCGCTTGACGACGAAATACAACCCTATCATGCCGCCGCACCTAAAACCGACGTATGGGTGTCAGCTATCGACCAAAACAGGACCAGATGGGATTCGACGTACTCTCGCGTGTGCATGTTACACTCCCCTCGCCCGTTCGCGTCGAAGTCCATGCAACAATTACTGAGCATACAACACGTCGCACCGCATATCAGACAAATAGCCGCATCGGTCGGTACGGTATTGCACCGCGCACACCGCATCACCTTGTCTCTCCCATTGAACAGATTGTCGAGCACGATCGGAAGCCGCGCGAGGCGGTAGACGGCGGGATAATCCAGGACGACGCCACAGTTGAGCTGCGATGCCGCATGGGAATGGCCGTAGTGTGCACACCAACCCGAGAGTGCGTTTTGGAGCGTGTCCTGGTTAGGTAGATCCGATAGCGGGGGAATGTGCAGCAACGTGAGAAGACGCCGGTATTCGTTATCGTCTACGCCACCCGGTGATGGTGTCGTGAACGCATTCGGAAGGACAGAACGACAGAGGATGGCTGCGCGCCGGAGGAAAGGCAGCGTGAACGCGTACAACAATTTTTCGATCCGAGCTTCGCCAAACATCTCGAACACAAGCGTGGCGGTATGTTCAAACACAGGCGAGTGACGGACGACAGACATGAAGAACATACGCACGTCGCCAAATAGGTCTGCATGGCTTCGTGACGCGACCTGAATGGAGTTGCAAGAGCGCGCCTTGTTCAAGACGTAGACCATGCCAATGACGGTGCGCGCCAGGCATGCATAGTAGCATAGCACGAGAACGTGCTGAAGCATCTCCGGCGCGACGGCAGCCGTCTCGACGAGAACCGTAAACGGATCGCGGAGGAGCAGGGGATACGAATATGACGTGAGAGACGTCCTGCTCCACTCCGGCAGTAGGCGTTTGATAATGGCCTGCTTGACCCCCTCCTTCCCTCCGTCTGGTCGTCCTTCAAGTTCTATCTTCGCCAAAGAGGCCATACATCCAAGTAGAGACCGTATCATCCGCACTTGAGTCTCCGTCAAGCCGTCTGCGACGTTCGCGCTCGAATTTATACTCGTCCCGCGCGTCGCCACCTCAATCGAGGCGATCGTGTACCCGATGAGCTCCTCTGGCAAATAAATTCCTGAGCCCCTCTCACCCGGATCAGGCTCAAGCCTCTCCCGTAGATGACGCGTCTGCTGCGATGCGGTCTTGGCCACGCTCATCACGCTGTCCAACATCTTGAACGTCTCAAAGTTTTCCCCGCGCCGAATTTGCACGGCATAGTTGGGATCCTGCGCACTCCAAAAGACGAACTCGCCTGTGCCATTCCGGAACTGCAATAAATCCATCACCGCATCAGGTTTAGATTTAAGGATCGATATTCCCACTGCGCGGATCCAGTCGGGGAACGGGACGATTGTAGCGGGGAGCGTCGACGGCCGAGAGATAGAGAGAATAATGTTGCCCAGGCTCTTACACAACGGACAAATGTATTCCTTGCGAAGAATGTTCTCTGGATGGTTTCGTGTCGCGTGTGAACGATGCCGCTGACGAACGGACGTGTTATAAACTTGGAAACATTCCATGTGCATCATGTGGCCACACATGGACGTGTGCAAGCCGTAACGGGTATGCTGTGCAGGGAAACCGTCAAAGTTGGGCGCGAACTGAGTGACGTCCTCGTGGTGGTTCACGTCCACCGGCGGGAAAGTTGACGAGAGTGGTCGATGGGAACTGCGGTCGAGCGAGAGCTGCATTCCCATCAACTCGTTGAGAAACGAGCTGTGGCTATCGGGGTGTTTTCGGAGTAGACGGCTGGACTGGACGAGCCCCAGCATGCCCCACGGCTTCGAATCGTTGAGGTCCTCCTGACACACGATACACGAACCGTATTGCACCAGCTCCTCCGGCATCTCCTCCATATCTTCGTCTTCTTCGTCATCCACGTCCTCAAAGTTAATCGCGAAACTCGCTTGCTGCGCCTTCATCTGAGCCATGATGGCCTCCTGACGCGCCTTTGCTGCACGCTTCTTGACTGTCTCCGCATCTACGCCAGATTTCACGCTCGTGACGACCTTGCGGCGCGCCTGCACCTCCTCGGGCACAAACTTGGACATCTCCCCTAAAATCCATCCCACTCGAGCCATGTAGGGCCGGAAGTGTTCCGCATGCTCCATCGCACAAATGATATCGATCAAATTCTTGCCGTCTTCAAAGACCTTGAGCGCAGACAGGTGGCTAAAGACCGACGCACGCTCCACGAGCGCGATCATGACAAGGTAAAACGCTTGATCGAGTATCGCCTCCGCGGACGGTGGCGTCGTCCCCGCCGCTTCCGTCAATACGAGAATGTTGTAAATCGCGTAAAACATCACTTGAAGAAGCACTTCCGACTCCAAGAGGGACGGTAAGATCGAGAATGGGCCCATCTCAATGGCAATCGGTTTCGGCACGATCACAGGATCCGCCTCGCCAGTGTTCTTCTTCAACCGCGCCTTGAGCACCGCTTCGACTTCTTCACGTCTGTTTCGAGCATAGTGATAGTAAAACGGATTGACCTCGTCGTACAGTGCATCCTTGAGCTCGTAGGTGCCCGTATCGGCGGTCGCTTCTGGTGCCTTGAAGTTGGCAACTTGCCTGAGGACGTGTTCGAAACAAACGTCGTCCGCCATGCGCTCCGCAACACGTTTCACGAGGTCGGTGTAGGAGCACGGTCCAGCTGCAAGTGCGTGGATGATCTCGCGCCGAACAGCGACCGGAAGGGTCATCTTGGTCGCACTGCCCTTCTCGGTCAAGAGGGTGATAATGATATACAATACTTCCTCGACCATGCTGGACAGCTGAGGGCCCTCGTAGGTCGGATGGACCACTGCCCCGCGGAAGAATTGGAGGAGCCTAAAGCGGTCAAGGATGCTCACTATGACCGTGTTTGGGTCGAGGATGATGAGGGATGTTTGGAGGATGAACAGATCTTGATCATAGCACAGCTCGCGCAGCATGAAATCGCGGTAATGCAATAATTGACCGCGTATCGGGAAGCCGTTGCGAACCCAAAGTCCAGAGCGGATCTGAGCGACCATCGCGAGCACTACAAGACCAAAATAAACTTCTGGCCGGAACAAGGACATCGTGAAACTTGCCTCGCAAAGGGAAATCGATCAACGTGAGAATAGAATCCTCTGTCGCGATTCGCATGAACAAATCCCGCACGGTCGCAACGCCGACTCGGCTTAGCGACTCTTCTGAAAGGATGTCGACATTCTTCAAGAGCTCCGCCAAAAGCCAGTGTAATGAGTGGTGGAAACTGACCCAGCCCTCTAAGACATCAAACTCCACGACTGTGTATTCGACATCTCCAAAAAGAACGTCGTGGTACGCCGGCTTTGAGAACTTGTTTTTGTCGAGCTTGTCGTTTGCCAGCGTGCATACTGATAGAATATCCTTGATGACTATCGAGATGGCGTTGATGAGCTGTGAGGGCGATGCCCAACTGAAGGCCTCTCCGTACACCTTGATGACGCGCGACAGAGAGAGCGTGACGTTGAATACGCTTATCCAAGCGTCGGTCTCGTACTCGACGTGATTCGTGGCCGCACGTTTATTCGGATGGACGCACATGAAGAGCTGGCACACCTTGGCAAACTTGCGAATGAAGGATGCATTCCTGGAGATGAGTTGTTGGACGGGTTCGTTGTGGCAGAGATATCGAAGGTCGCTAAAGATGGGCATGAAACGCTTGGACTTGAACGGAAAACTATCCACGTCCAGTTCTGCGGTCTCAGCAGCGTTCGCCGGAGCGTTAAGGATACGTTTGTCGACGATTTGGTTCGTGAAGAAGTTAATGATGATGTCGAGCAAACGTGTGACAAGATCGTGGTAGCGGACAATATGACTCGCGACAGACGGGACAGTAAAGAGCTGAAGGGCAAAGTATTTGATGGATGTTTCCGCCTCTCTGTCGACAAGGAGATATGCATCCACGATGCGCGGATACACGGCCGCGAAATGGCTTCCTGAGAGTGAGTTTAGATGTTTGGCATGTTTTATTAGGGAAGTATCAAACCTATGGCGAGTTTGTGAGGGTGAGATAGGATGAGGACAGATGCATATATCTCCTTCAAGCTGATACGTGGTTTCTTCCAGAGTCGAGCGTGATATAAGAACATCCAGTCGATCCTACATGGATCGGGAATGTCGTTGCTGAGGTCGGGGACGTGGGAAGCAGAACCGTAAATGTTGCTTTCGCGGCGTCTGGGCGAGAGCAATTCTGCGGCGATGACCTCCCGGATGACGAGCGTATCTGTTCCGAGTCTGCTGCGAGTGAGGTCAAGCAGCCATTCGATGATGACGACGACGACCTGTTCTCTGAATGTGTCATATGCACGCCGAATGGTGACGCCGATCTCGATTTTGGATATGACCTGAGCAATCTCTAGGAGACGAGCGACGTTGGCGTTCATGTCGATGATCTCACGACCATGCTCGTCGATGGCGTGTGCCATTGCGGTGGCTTCTTTGCGATCACGGTTCGTCGTATCGCAGATAAGCTGAATGACTTCATCGAACGAATGTTTGTCGTCGTTCCAAATGATGACGGAGTACTGGTCCTTCTGCATGGGATCCGCGGTGGGCTGGAGGCGAAGGTCGGCTTCATTCGAGGGCACGCTCGGATCGTCTGGCGAGCAGTCGAGGGTGTCAAGAAGGAAATCAAGGGCATAGCCAATGGTACGGTACATGTTATCCTTGAGTTCTGGAGGGAAGGTAGCGCGGAATGGATAATCGGGGACGGGAGGGATGTCTACGTCGGAGATAGACTTTGAAACCACTCTTGGAGTTGTGTCGGGCGCGTGGACGGAGGGATCCAGGATGCGATCGATATCATGGAGATGAGGGTGGAAGGGACATTGGATGTTGCGACGCCAGGCTTCCGCATCACCACAGTCGCAGCAACCGCCCGACTGTTGTGCGATGAAAAAGCTGACATTGTGATCCTTGTGAAGGCTGGAGCGGAAGCAACGACTACAAAGAACACAGCTTTCGTCGAGCGCACAGTCTCTGAAGGGAGTAAATGAGGTCAGACAGGAGAGAATGAGGCAGTACTCACTTGCATCGAAAACAGCTCTCTCCCTTTGTGAACATGTGACCACAAGGACGACCTGGCACAACTGGGTCTTCTGCGCCCGCGCCTGCAAAGCCGAGTTCTGCTTGAACCTGGCCGAGAGTGGCGTGCATGGGGAGACTTGAGTTCGAGAGGGGAAGGAAGAGATGGGCATACGGGCCCCAGAAAGCGTCGTAAAGCTCTGAGAGGATCTCTGCGCGAGTTGCGGGCGTGAAGACGTATTTGCGTGAGCCAGGCATTGTTTCGAGGGCAAAGCGGAGACGAGACAGAGGATCAGATGGACGATCGCGCGGGTTCATTGTCGGGGGAAATTTGGAGTTGAAGAAGCCCATAATTCCAGACATGTTAGGAGGTGTGCTGCTCGACGATGGTGGCGGCGATGATTCAGGCGACGGAGATCATCGCTCGGGGCTGAGCTCGTCGTCGGGGACAACCAGTACTACTAGGGGTCACGTGCGTTGTGCTTGTACGCTTATCCTTGTTCCTACTACATGACATCCCGACCCTCCCTGCACTCGCCCGCTCCCCCATCGTCACTGGCGCTGCTCGCTGACCCACCCGTCCGTCTCGTCGATGGCGCTGCAATGGACTATCTCCTCATCGAAGCCGTCAACGCCCTCCGCGCATCCTCCGCCGTAGCAGCCGCACGCGCCAAAAAGATCGAGCAGGAAATGGCAGATGCAGGCCTCCTGCCTCCCCCTCCACCTTCACCCATCACGAAACCCTCGCAATCCCACCGCGACAGCATTGGGAGCACGACATCACGCACACAAGCTGCATCTGCAGACGACGAGGAAAACGAAGGCGTGCGGACCCGCTTGGAGGCCATCGGGCTCCATGTAGGTGGCAATTTCGTGGAAAGGTGCGACTTGTCTAGGCCATCTAGATCGCGACTCGATTCTTGCGTTTAGATTATGTCGTGATAGACCCTTGTTTGGTGACTCTCTAGACGCGATCAAGTTTGTCTGCAAGGAGCTCTGGGTATCCTGTTGGGACAAGCAGGTAGACAACCTCCGCACGAACCATCGCGTCTGTTGCCTCTCTACACTCTGTATCTCACTGCTGATAAACTCGGTGGTTTTAGGGTGTGTTTGTTCTACAGGACAACACCTTCAAGCCTATCTCGCGCATATCTTCATGGCAAGGTCGTACTGAAGCTATCAAACGTGCTAGAATAGTATGTATCCCTATCTCACCCCCAACTACCTCCCTTCATTGACCTCTTGAACGTAAAGTATGTCGCCCTTCCGACCGGAGTCATTCGCGGTGCTCTCGCTCGCATCGGACTTCACGGAACCGTGACCACAGAGATTACCTCATTACCTCATTGTATGTCCACACCATTCTGCTCGACATTTCATAGACATCTTACTCTATACCTTCCCCAGGTACGTTTCAGATCAAGCTGCCCAAGACGTCTTAGGTCCAGGCACCTTCTATCTATTCTGCTATCGCTCGACGGTTGCGAGCCCCTCCGTACTTTATTAGCATTCATCGATCCAGATCGGACAACTTACTCTCGCGCTGCACAATTCGCCCTTGACCCCAAGATCATTCGTGTGGGCTACCATGCAATCAATATCCGTGCGCTGACAAGAGGCACGGCAACACATTTCGCTGGGGTGCGACTCCCATGTCTAACGCTGGCGATGGCATCGAGTCGGTCCGCATTTCTTGTAATTCCCTTTCCTACCCATGCCAACCCTCAGAGCGGGTAATACAGAACTGTGTCATCAATAGTTGATTAACTCATCAGAAGATCGAGTGAGAGCGATTTGATCAACAGGGTGGCCCCAGCAGTCAAAACGGCGAAGCTAAACGCCACAAGTCTCTTGCGTCAGCAGCGACAAATCGACAGTACCCCAAGCATCATGATTGCCGCTGTAATTGAATCAGTTGTGACTACATCCAAGTATGAGCGCTTGAGCTTCGGTCCTTATCGTGAAGCTCGTTCGACCAGACAAACTTGGCAACGAAACGTCACTACATTAAGCATATGGATCGTAAAGTATATATATAACGGCCAATGGTAGTAAGTGTAAGTAAGCACTGTGACTATGTTACACTAGATTTCGGTACATATGCACAGCAGAGATGCCACGAACGTCGCATATGAGTATGCACCAGATTAACACTCGGCCTTAGCAAATTGCTGGACTTTTGGGCGAGGGCGTACACGTCTGCGTTCGATACGCGTTTGGCAGATTGGAACACTATACCCAACGCATCTCGTGGACGAACCAACATGGCACGAAATGGAGGGATATCGTATAATAGGATTCCAGATAGCGTGGAGTGGATCGGCCGACCGTCGGACGTGCACCGTGAGGGTTACATCCCAGGCAGTATGTTACCAGATCCCATCGCCCCAACGCCACGCAGCACCTCTGCGATAATTTGCCGTGAACCCGCCTTTGAAAGCGACGTTGTTGTATTCGAGGCGGATAAAATGGGTGAGGTTGACGGGGAGAACGACGGCATGGGGGAGACGGTGTCTGCGGAAACAGAACGTTTGGAGCGCCATGGAAAACGGATGTGCGGTGAATGATGGGGAGAGGTGGATAGGTGCGAAGAGCTAGGAGACGATGGTATTGAGATTCCGGCAAGTTCCGGCGCGGGCTCATGTGATCGGGGCGTCCTGGGTATGGTACTGCTCGCAGCAAGAGGTAAGGTGTCTGTTGGGGTAGGTGGGACGCACAAGATGCGAGGTGAAGGCGAGCGGGAGCGACCAGAGAGGGAGGGCAGCGTAGACAAGAGATTGGGTGATGGCGTACGCGGTGGATCCTCGACCAAGGTCAAGTCCATGGTCGACTCGGAGAATTTGGGTAGACTAAGAGACGAGGAAGACGAACAAGGTGGCGGCGCTAGAAAGTTTTGCTTGCTTGTGTGCAGACCAGCAGAGTCTCCTGAACTGGTCGAGGGAGTGGGACTGGTCACGGAACCTTGATTGGGTTGTGCGACCGTGAGGGAGGACAAGGATCCCTCAGGGCTGGGCACTGGCGATGTCGCAGGAGTTCGCTTTGGAGAAGGGAGAGGAAACAATTCGTCCTCGTCCTCGTCATCTTCCTCTTCCGGAATGCGTGGTGTAGTGGGTGTCATGCGAATGGGTGAGGGCGGAGAACGAGCATCAGCAAGTGTACGGCAAAAAATTGACGGCATCCTGAGTTCCTCCTTGGCTTCCGCATCATACATCTCCAACTTGGTTGTCGATGGACCCGTGTCGCTCGCACGCCGGCGCTTGTCGACTTCATCCACACTAATAGAGACACCCAGATCGCCATAGGAGGCAGAAGCGGCACTTCCTGCAACGGTAATAGTACGGGGACTGCCATCTACACTCAGGCTACGGCGCCTTAAGGCAGCACGCGAAAAATGCTCTGGCCACGCGTCGCCGTTGGCGAGAGCGGCCTCCGTGACAGACTTGCATGCCGCACAACACGGACGCAAGGGCACTGTGACGATGTCTGAGCGCGACGGAGAAGGGGAGGGTTTCCGAGGTGTACGGGCATGTCGAGTCGGTGAGGAAGTGGCAGGACAAGAGGGACCGGAATTTGGCTGAGGACGGTGTACGAGACAAGGAAGGAGAGGGGTGTCGTCAATGGGGCGAGCCGTCGAGCGGTGTTTGCGCGAAAAGCTGAGGCAAAGTTGGGCGCAAGAGAAATATCTACAGGCCAAGGGACGTACGTTGGAAGGGGAACTCGCAGGACGAGATGTGACTGATTCTCTTCAAACGAGGCCACTTCTTGTCGAACAGAAGGGGACGTCTGTCTCTTCCACAGCGGGAGCGCATACGATTTTGTGACGACCCTTGGCCGCCTGGAATGGTGTGCAAGGTCCGGAATGACAACACATTGAGTTTCGAACCGTACGGCACTACCGTGCTCGTCGAGAGGCTCGATGGCGGACGCAGGTACGCTGGTCGCTGGTTCTGCCGCCGACATCGATGGGGAGAGCGAGATGGAGGAAAATTCAGGGATACGCTTCGTCCGACAAGGCTGGATGAAGAACCCTCATGCAAATATCATACGATCTCCAAGCCAATTTCGGCTAAGCCACTGGCCGTTAATCTGACCATTATTGTTTGCGCCAGTACGTGTTTCGGGTCATAATATGTAGACACAGGCCCAGCTCACCCGCTGGTGCACTTCTTCGATAACATTACTTGATGCGAGGGTACTGGTCGCGGTGACAGCGCACGAAAACGACGGTTCCATTCGTCCAGTTGACTTGATCCCGATGAATCACAGGTCGAGCATCGGCGTTATCGTCTCACGGTGCCACGTCCCTCCCATGCAAAGCACCACTTACAGCATGATGGCAGGTACAGAGCTGACCCGGATGCGATCTCGTACCGAGTATTTCTCTCCTGAACAAGAACTTCCGATTCATGCCGGTGGTGGAGTGCTGCTAGTAGGTCCGGCTTGGCGACACGGCTATGATTTCCCACGCTCTCGCCCTCCAAGTGCAGACGGTGATGATACCTTGGAAGGAGTCCCTCCGGGCAATGCGTGACCTTATCACTCGGATTCACCGATATACACCTCCGCCGGATCGATACCCCTACGTGCACACGGTCGGAAACGGACCATACCGCCGTACTCACTGGCATAGACCTCGCAAACAACCGATAAAACCATGTGAGATTGTGCGTACTCAAGTTAGGGAAATGTGACTGCGTGGGAGCTTATTGACTCCTTATTACTTACTATCCTCCTGGTGACGAACTTCCATGAGGACGCGGCGGTTCCTACCGATCGTCGTGGTATTGCGCCATACGGTACTTGTTTTGTATACGCTGTTTCGCCAACGATTAACATCTGCGCGCTGCCCTGTCAGTTCTTCAACATCCGGTGCCACCAACGGTTATCGGTCTCCATGTTTCGCAATGCTATCCTCGGCGCGAGGTACCGTCACTTTGCCTTGCTCGGGATCAGATCGTATGTCATCGCTGACAGGAGTACCTGGTCTGGTCTCCCCAGATAAGGATCCTGATAGATATCGGTTGGTGGTTGTCCCACATAGCTCCACTGAAACATTAATGTCTATTATTCCATTAGCAGGTATCGATTCCAGCAAACACTCACGCTGATACCGTCTTTCACAACGAGGCCAACAGACCGTATCGAGTGAGCTTCTGGTAACGCTGTAGCTATTTGTGGGGCCAATATGGATGCCAGGCATTATGCTGTCCGGCGGAGATTCTGACGTTCAGCTTCCTTCGGTATCTGTGTCAAGTCCTCGCCAAAGCAACAATTTCTAGATTAGAGGGAAAAGAACGACCTAGACATTCGACAGTGGGCGCGCGCCCATACACACGATGAGTGCATCAAATTTAGACAACTCATATGCTCACTGACGCGCAGTTCACACCGCTTCTTCCAGTAAGAAATCGAAGGCAAAAATTCATGTGCTAGTCGCCTCTCTGGAATGTGCTTGGCTTGAGATTCCAAGCGCGGGAATGGCGCTCCCATCCATCTTGAGTATCCAAGATCCAAAATAGAACACATGTCCGTGGGACTTGTTCGTGTTCGTGCTCTCTTCCAAGTGGTCGGACGGTGCCCAACCATAATCCAGACCATTTCGATTCGAGGTGCGATTCCGCGTCTTAAACCTTCTCTTTTCTTTGTTCCTTGACGACGAAAAGAACGCGTTGGCCATTTGGTCTTGGTTTGAAGGACGTATTCGAGCCACGGATTGTCGAAGGGACCCTTGTCTGCGGTCCAGAACCAATCATCCATACAGAATTCTAAGCCTAGGCCTTTCTCAGGGTGGCTCGCATCTCGTGTGGAAGGAGAAGCTGTCTGTGTGAGACGCGTCACGTTGACTCTTAATTTACATACGATTAGCCTTCGAACGACGTTCCCAGCATCCCACGTGCTCGGGTCATCCCGCTACTAGCAGGACACTGAATGTGGGACCCACCCACACGCAAGATGCCCGCCACTCGAACTCATCCTCACATCTCTCACACGATCGGAACCGATGGCGGTGATGTCCTTCGTTCTCGCACATGATTTGGTCACTACCCTTGGCGACACCACCCGATTTTGAGAAATTAATTCTTCGTCCAATCATACGTGTCTCTTCTCAAGCCTAAATCCGTCGTACACCAAGACCCGTCTTTTCTTTTTCATTGGGTTGACCACGTAACGACATTCTAAGTTGCGAATATGATCGATCATGACATCTAAACGCCTCTAGCACGGGGCGACAGCTACCTAACCAAGAGTGTTTGTTCGAGCTGGAGCTCAGACCGTACCTTCTGGAAGCTTATTTCCCCAAACTTAAATGTGGGGTCAGCATCGATGGTGGCTGAAAGCGATAAGCCGAATGTGTCCCACCCATTGATGTGGACGTTGATGCATCTGATGCGGTTTGTCATCGGTAGCGTTCATATAAACTTACTTAGCAGGTCCACAGAGACCACATCAAAGTAATATTCCTACTCGGATACTGGCCATTCTGATGGCACTGTGCACTGATGTCACCAAAGTGTGGCACGTGGTGAGTTCTCCGACTATATTTAGTCCCGATACTCACCTAAATCTGTCATTGACATCTGACCCAAATAGATAAGGATGTCGCCAGACATTGGTCGGAATTTTCCTGCCTGTCTTTCTCAGAGCCTAATCTCGTCAAGGCACAGAGGCTTATCAGGCGCCCGCCGAATGAACTATCCGCTTCTTATGGATGTCAAAAATCTTCACGTCATGTCGTGGGCAGATCTCGACCTCCCACCTACGATCCACCATTTATGTCTGGCTCGAGCCGTCCTCGGAAGGGGAATACATCGTGACCCCACATATTACCGCTGGCAATTCGTAGTCTTGCCCTCACCCACTCTCGCATGGCTCAGGCGGTAGTGACCTTCGTCACTTGTGAACGGCCTTTGCAGCACCCTTTGCCGTCGAAGGCAAAACGAGATGTATTTGTGCGTTCAAAATCGTCTTTCGTTGGTGGTCTACTTGACCATACCTACTGTAGTTTTCGTCCGGACGAGGTGGATCAGGCAACATTTGGCCTTCGGAGACGAAGACCCCCTCCGCCAATGCGGAGTGGCGTCCCGAACTACTCCTCCGTGCGCCTCGCGACCGTTGCAGCTTGTCCACCGCAGACAAAGTGCGTCCTTCCTCCCGACCTGCATGTTCAGAGCTGCCCACTCAACGCCATGGTTCCGAACAAAAACAGTTCATGTCCAGCGGGCGGGGGGGCTCTGGAAACATCCAACCGTCGTCTGACCTGGAGGCCCACCCACTGACAGCTTCCATTCTCAGTCAATACAGCGCCACGCACGCGCAGTACGAACAACGAGTGAGAAATAATCACGTGGAGTCCAATGTGGTCGTGAGTCGTCTTACACTACCCGTCCATATGCGTTGCTGATGGGGTCATTTGCAGCGCTCATCCGGGCGGGGCGGGTCTGGAAATATAACTGATCCGCGGCGGCGGAGCCGTTCGCAAGAGCCCAAGACTATGTCGAAAAGGCACTTCTTTACGAAAAAGGGTCGGGAGACAGGTTCGAGGCACGACTCCGGCGTCATGCAGGCACACGATGGGCGGGATAGCAGAAGCGATACGGACAAACGGTACGGTCCGCTCCGAATTTATCTTTAGTAAGCAGCTGGTGCTGATGTCAGCCCTATCGGTGGCGTATCCGTTCTCAGAACAACCACGTGCTCTTCAGGGAGCTCCAGCGCCTTGTTCGCCCAAAGTGAAGAGGGCCGTGTCAGCAGCGCCGTGAGGCCGACCAGTATCCTGAGGCCAAGCAGTGTCGTGACATCAGGCTCTTTGCCCAGCGAGGACCAGATAACGGGTCACTCCAGAAAGAGACAGCTCAGTGTCCTGACCCGCCGTAGTAACCCGTCGTCATCAATGGGCATGTCGCCGCCCACGTCGCCGACGTATCCGAGTCGTCGAAGCTGGTACGCCAGTAGCCCTGGCAGCCCTAGCTCGAGCTCGAGAGCACATTCGCCCATGTCGCCGGTCATCTTGGAGGATAGAGAGTATGTGTCTTTCTTAGAGTTGTGATTATACCCCTTGAGTCATCCTGCTTTTATACCTTCTTTCATTAACCAGAATGACGTGTTTACTGTCGAGTTGAACATTGTGTGTAGAATGTAGCGTGTATTCTTTCAGAAATAGATGACTGTATCGACTGGTTCCAATCTCACTGGCAGACAAGGTTAACCGAGAATGAGTCACAGCTCATTCTGAAGAAGGCTGATACTTATTGTCGATATTCTGGTTGACATCAGAATTGAGAAGCAGGGCCAGAAATTATGCTTGTCCTTGCACTCCGATTGGAGCCGAAATTTTGCG
This sequence comes from Exsudoporus floridanus, assembly GCA_038094735.1. Classification (NCBI taxonomy): domain Eukaryota; kingdom Fungi; phylum Basidiomycota; class Agaricomycetes; order Boletales; family Boletaceae; genus Exsudoporus; species Exsudoporus floridanus. The sequence continues at coordinate 40,930 of JBBPUP010000143.1, forward strand.
TAACAACTTGAGGGCACTTGGCAATTCACGGGTCGGTCCTGACTGTCCTCTTCCACTCGCCCTGCGGTCATGAATGTTCATTTGGCTGGCAGAGCAGTTCTGCTTGTTCAACGCTCAAATTTGAGGTCTCGTGGCTCTGCATATCGTGGGCTAGGCTCTATGCCTCGAAAGACCTCAAAGGCAGCTAGGCCCGGCCTACAAGCCACGGCTGAGGGTTTAGGTCGTGGCTTGCTATAAAACTGCACTAGTACGTAGATGTGACGAACGATATTGACTTGGATATCAAGACAATAATGTAGTGTAATACGGAATCATCATGTACTAGTTACTACTCATCCAAAATGTCAGCACTCGAGCCCCACTCCGAGTCCGAGTCGTCGTCTTCCTGCGATCGGAAACTTGGGGTTGAGCCCTATTAGAGAATGTACTAATCTCGTCAGGAATTGGATGTGAGAGTCCAGGTTCGGATTCAGAACACCGCGTAATCACTGTACTAGTGACCCCCACCATCGTTATCACGTTCTGAATCCACGACGAGCTTACAGTTTCCCTTTCCACTCCATTTGCTATCTCTCTTGGCTGCGACTACTATCCAAGTAAAGATATCCAGTATGCAAAATAAGCAGGATATCCATTAACATCGATTTTCAACGTCGTTGGCAAAGCTGATCTGAGGCTTGATGAGAGAGCAAGGTATGGGGCAAATGTGTAGTTCAATTCAGAGTCGCCAGCCTTTCCTCGCCGAACAAACTGGCCCGGATTGTGGTATTTGAGTGGAAAACCTGTGTAGCCTTGCCCATTTGGATCTGGTGAGCTCGCACGATATCGTAGCATTTCCCAACCACCATGTTCAGCTGCATTCGGCGATTAATTCGAGTGCGTTCGAAAGGTACTTGTCTCTTCCTACCGGCGCGGAGAGCAGTAAAATAATGTGCCTTCCAGTTGATCGGTTGCATTCACAGGCGGCATCCCTTGCCGCCACGTTTCGGGAAGGTGATGGGAACAGTTACATCGACCAGGCGATCGTGCTTGATCGCGAGGCACTGGAACTCTGTCCACGCGGCCATCCAGAGCGACATGTCTCCTTGTCGTTGCTTGCACTTCACCTGGGTGAACGTTACCACCAACTCGGGGCGACGACAGACCTCAATGAGGCCATTGTCCTTGAGCGAGACGCGCTGGCGCTTCACCCACCGAGGCACCCAGATCGTTTATGGTCTTTGAACAATCTCGCAGTTGACCTCTCTGCTCGGTACAACCAGCTCGGGGTGATGGAAGGCCTCGACGAGGCCATTGTCCTCGATCGATATGCGCTGACGCTTTGCCCAGCGGGGCACCTAGATCGATCAATGTGTTTAAACAACCTCGCAAATCATCTCTCCACTCGGTTCAGCCGGCACGGGACTATGGAGGACCTCAACGAGGCCATTGTCCTTTCCCGAGATGCACTGGCGCTTCGCCCACCCGGGCACCCAGATCATTCAATGTGTTTGAACAACCTCGCAGTTCATCTCTCCACTCGGTACAACCGGCTCGGGGCGATAGAAGACCTCAACGAGGTCATTGGCCTCTACCAAGACGGACTGGAGCTTCGCCCGCCAGAGCACCCAGCTCGTTTAATGTCTTTGAACAACCTCGCAGCTGCTCTCTCCACTCGATTCGACCAGCTAGGGGCGATGGAGGATCTCGACGAGGCGATTGTCCTCAACCGTGATGCACTGGTGCTTTGCCCACCTGGCCACCCAGATCGTTCAATGGTCTTGAACAACCTTGCGGTGTATCTCTCCACTCGGTTCAACCAGCTCGGAGCGATGGAGGATCTCAACGAGGCCATTATGCTCGACCAGGATGCACTGGCACTTCGCCCACCAGGGCATCCAGATCGACCAATGTCTTTGAACAACCTCACCAATTATCTCTCCACTCGGTATGACCAGCTCGGGGTGATGGAGGACCTCACTGAGGCCATTCTCCTCGCCCGAGATGCCCTGGCACTTTGCCCAGGAATGCACCCAGATCGAGCAGGCTATTTGAATAACCTCGCAAGTCGTCTCTGCACCCGATACCACCAGTTCGGGGCGATGGAAGATCTCAACGAGGCCATTGTCCTCACCCGTGATGCTCTGGCGCTGCGCCCAGTGGGGCACCCAAGTCGTTCAATGTGTTTAAACAACCTTGCAGATTACCTGCTCACTCGGTTCACACAATCGAGTCAGTCAAAAGATAAGGAAGCACTGTTCAATCTCTACGCTCAGCTGGCAGATTCGCCATCAATGGTGTCGTCCAATGATCTGTATGCTGCTAGAACATGGATCATTATAGCTGAGGTTTTCATCATCCCAACAATGCTTCTAGCCTATTAGACATCTCTTTGCTTACTCACCCATCATGTCATCACACTACCACCATTACCTCAACATCACACTATCCTCAAAGACCTCACATTGTTGCTTGCAGTGGATGCATTCTCAGCTTGTCTCTGCAGTCACTCTACCAAAGATGTGGTTGTGCTGTTAGAACAAGGTTAGGGTTATGAGACTATCTAGGTAATACCTAGGTACATATAAGCCCTATCCTAGGGTTTATATATTTTTCAAATATAGTATATAGCACAGTATAGCCTTCCTGGACTTACTGTAGTACATAAATATAGATTATAGATTACCACTTGATTGCATGATATCAGCCTGGCCTTCCTGGAATTGCCATTGATGGATATGGACATATGTAGTGATAGCCTAGCCTGCATCTGTATGGTGGTCCAGGACGGCCACTGGCATATAGGACATGGTATGCAGCCACAGCCCAGCAACAGGCCACTAATAGGTCATTCTGAAATTAAGATTCAAAATTAATTTTTTATTTCTGAAAACTGTTTATGCCATGATCTAGAGCACATCTGTGGGATCATTTTGCACCAACAATCATGAAAATCCGTGGTCGGAATCTTGAGATAAAAATCAAACAAGGTCATATAGTGCCTATATTCTGGATCACCATAAAAAAAAATAGCAGGGGCTTCGCAAACATCTCCATCTTGTTCAGAGGGTTGGAAAACCCAAGAAGACACATTTGTAGGCCATAGGAGCACTGTGCTGAATTAATCTGGGCTGATCATGAAATACACTGGGGAAAGGGAGGTAGTATATAGCATTCAAATAATTGCGCAGGGTCTCAGGGTGTTTACAGGTGGATTCAGCATGCAGAAAAGGCCTAGGGAATATGTTCTTAGATGTCCACAGTATTTTTTTGATTTTATACAGAATAAACTTGGGTAAAGGAGGAGGAGGTTATGTACAGCATGCAAATAATTCCACCAGGTCTTGGTGTGTTTACAGGCAGGTTCAGGATGTAGAAGAGGCCTAGGAAACACAGTTTCAGGTTGCTGCAGCATGTTTATGATTTTATACAGAATAAACTTGGATAGAGGGGAAGGAGATTATGCACAGCATGCAAATAATTCCACCAGGTCTGAGGGTGTTTACAGGTGAATTCAGTATATAGAAAATGTTTAGGGAACATGTTTTTGGATGGCCACAACATGCTCCTGATTTCACATAGAACAAACTTGGATAGAGGAAGAGGAGATTACATACAGCATCCAAATAATTCCAACAGATCTATCCAATATGTGTTGACATCTATCCAGTATGAGTTGACATCTACACCCCCTGTAGATGTCCATCCATCCATCCGGTGTCCATCCAGTGGTTAGGTTATGAGACTATCTAGGTAATACCTAGGTACATATAAGCCCTATCCTAGGGTTTATACATTTTTCAAATATAGTATATAGCACAGTATAGCCTTCCTGGACTTACTGTAGTACATAAATATAGGTTATAGATTACCACTTGATTGCATGATATCAGCCTGGCCTTCCTGGA